>JAUMHH010164511.1:0-17077 GCA_032359455.1 Chlamys rubida | reverse complement strand
TAACGTTGCTTTAGATCTCATCCTAAGAGACAGCTCTGGTACTTTTGATAACGACTGAGAAATGCCAGATTCATTATCTCTTGCTGGTAATTTAGACAGGCCATATTTAAAATTTTAAATGATTTATTTTAAACTCCTAAAAAACTGGAATTAGAAGACAGGGAGAATTTGTTTTTAAAATTATTTCAGGTCCATATTTTAATTTCTTCTCAAGATCCGATCCTAGTTCCAATGAAGATCTTAGAATTATTTTGTAAATAGATACAGTATTATTAATATATGTGATATAAAACAGATTCAGCTTAAATACAACAGTCAAACCCTCTCATGCAAGTACCCTCTCATGCAAGTACCTCGATCCATTGACAGATCTAGACTACCTGTATTAACAGGCCACATTCAATCTTCCCAATTATAGTGGTTTCGTTTTAAAGAAACCTGAATTAACTCATTCACACCTAAAGACACATATAAACTCTTCCAATTCAAAGGTTGGAATAGTTCATTATGAAACTTTAGAGGTGAAGGAGTTAAGAGATCACCTAGCTGTGTTAAGAGGCCACTTTCAATCTTCCCCATTGTAGTGATTTCATTGTGAAGAAACCTGTACTAAAATGTAGAGATCACCTGCATTTTGAGACAATTTTTTGGAGTTCTGAAGGGTGGTGACTGTAATACAGCTTATTTAAGCCTGAATCAGTTGATTGAAGATGTGAACAAATTGTGATTTGGAAATTGTGATTCATATTCTGACACCTAAGCATATATGGTAGAGCAGTAATTAACATTGAATTATATTGCTGACAATGCTCAGAACAACACTGCTGACGTGATTTCGAACCTTTGATCAATCTTTAGAATAAATATAAAAGGCACCCTTGCTAGTTGAAATGGGAATTCATTCATAAACACTGACATTTTACATTTGTGCATTTTTTGCACATCTCATTTTCTAACCAATATTGTATATATTCTGATATACCGGTAGATATATGTGGATGTTCATGGAACAGCTAGACTCCAACTGATCTGCCGACTGATAACGTTATCATGTTCCTCTCCTGGTGTATTGCAACCTGTTAAAAGCTGCAGTTCATTTAGCCATAAAATCGCCAAGTTAGACTGAGTAGAGTAGATATATCGCCCATACAGACATTTATAAGTACAGGAACACCGTCAGACATAACTTCCCCACGACACCTTGCCATGCAAGCTAGCTGTAAAACTAACACATCGGCTGTCCAGCAGTGCACATTCCGCCAGCCAACTGCATAACCAGTAAAAGTCAAGTCACACATAAATGTGTTTTTATATATTTTATGTCTTGGTATGAGTTGGGAAGGTGTGGGGCTCTGTTATGTAATATTTGCCCCATGTAATCAATGACACAAGCTCCTACATGAGACCAGCCTCACCCAAGTTCCTTTTTTTTTTATCTGATCACGGCCAAAATTGTATTACATCCCAAGTCTACAAGTGTTAAGCATTAATGTTTTAAGAATAAATGATTTTGTGAATGTACATTGAAGGAATGATTTTTTGTGAATTTAAATTAATGAAAGGAAATTAAGATCAGATTCATATACTGGTATTTGTAAAAAGTTGAATATTTGCTCAATTTTTTCATTTTCATTTTTATTGCCTTCCACATGGCATGGGGGCAAATTCAACATGAGGCATAAATTATAAAATATACATTTACAGTATTAGGGGTAGCCGTAATGAAGTTGTGTAGGCCAAGGTAATACTAGGCTATTTTGTTTTAAAAGGCCAATGGGTAAAAATATGCTGTTTGAATAATGTGCCTCAATAAACTTAGCCGGGCAAATTTAATTTTTAGGCAATTTTGTTTTAAAAGGCCAATGGATAAAAGATTGTTATTTAAATAACGTGCCCCAATATGAATCAGCCTGGCAATATAAGATCGAACTCATATATGGTCAAAGTGCTTATTATATAATATACACACATGTACACACTATATTATATATTTGCATTGCAACCAAGATACTATCAAAGATTTTGCTTGACCTTGAATGGTTAATGAATAGATGTTCACAAGTAAGTGACCTTGACATTTGACCGTGGATCATGACCTGCTCGACACTGTTCAGAGACCACCATTGGGAGGTCAAAAGATAGATTTCTTATTGCAGATCATCTCTTAACTCAGTCACCCCTGAAGACACATTTGAACTCTTCCAATTCAAAGGTTGGAATAATTCATTATGAAATTTCAGGGTTGAATGATTTAATACTGGTTATAAGTAAACATTAAAACCATAGCAACAGAGATTTTTTTTCAAAATGGTCTCTAAACAACAAGCGGTCTCTTAATAAAAGCAGTCTCTCAATTCAAGCAGGGGTGACTAAATATGACCTTGTCTGACCTTGCTCAATTAAATAATGGACTTTTGACAAACTATATCACAGGGTTATGATGTCTGCCTGATTTGTTATCCAGTGTATAATAAAACCAATGCTGTGTTTGTCCGGCCTCGCTGCAGTGCTGCAGTGAGTAGGCAGGCATACCATAAAAGTCAGTCGATCGGAAGTGTGCACCCAGTGGAGACACACTACAAAGGTTGGCTTCCTGAAACTAATTAGCGGCCTTAGCAAAGATCAAAAATAAAACTGAAACTGTTTTATGATTTGAATTATAGGCTATGTGTGGAGAGGAAAGGCAAGGGCGCTGAGCTATAAATGAAATCAATAACACTTGGTGGAGGCGACAAAAAGCCACGTAATAATCGTAGGGTATACAAATAATAGGGTCATAATTTAACAGGCTAAATTTACCAAAAGGATCTATAATTAAAGTTGAGTGGGTGTATTGCCATAACGGCATATCACTGCTTAAGTATATAACTGTGTTACAGACAGTTTTGCTGGCTATAATATGTTTTATTTTGCAGAAAGGTATGATTGTGCTTTTGGTTCTCGAAAGATGGGGGCCTGCATTCATGAAACCGTTCTCATGCTCTGGCATGAGTTCTGTGCTCAGACCCACTTTCTTGGTACTAACGAAGTCATGTAACACGGTCAAAGGTCAAGTGTAAACAGTGAAAACTGTATTTGGATTGAAGTCTCGTTAAATTTCAAACATATCACTGACAATTGAACATGATAATTGTATTAATTTATAACTGGCAAAATATTAGAGAGTTCCACTGGACTTTTTCATATATACAGTAACCTCCCCTTAATTTTATTTTTGATATATCTGTAGTGGGATTCAGGGCCAGGGACGTAAGAGTTACGCTGGGACCACACAAAGACATGGACCAGTGGACCACGCCTATCAGACCCCAGGAAGCTGTCCGGCCTTAGCGACATTTGAATCACCGAGAGGTCGAGTAAAGGCCACTTACCCCTTTGCATCAACTGAACAATGTTTATAGTTTATAGTTAGAGTTTTTGGCAGTGGTACAGGGATACTTAATATATACTGCTTCATGGATACAATAAGAACTCCGCCCCTAATCTATCAATACTTACGTGGTGTTTGATTTGGTGTTCCTTGGTGGATATCCCGATGGCCTTGTTACGTCGGACTATACGTTTCGGAAAGATGATTTCGTACGGCCGTGGGACGTTCTTCAATAGGTGACGGTTATACTGTGTCTGAAGCAGGGTTGCCATGTCATGTTTGTCTACAAATACAGAAAAAATAAATTCTTGAACAATTCTTCAATGATGGCATTATGTTGTTAAAGGAAAATTGTTCAGAAACAATGTATTTAATTATCTGTTATTGCACTGGCATACAACTCGCAGGATTTCACTATACCAAGTAGTTGTATATCCCGAAATTTCACAATATTTGAATTTTGCCTTTTCCCCCTCTCCTTAATGAGGCCAATTTATCAAGAAATGAATAAATTAGCATACGGTAATTACCACACCAATTATTTCTTGTGGAGAGCAAAATTAACTGTAAAGGATAGAAATATGACTTGACAAAAGTTTGATGGTACATGTATATATATATATGTATACCTTATAAACTTTTTCTATTTTTCTCTTGTAATTTTGCTTTTGATTTACATGATAAATGCATCATACATCAGACATCATATCAATATATCTGCAGTGTTTAATGTGTAAATAACATGCAATCCTCAGCCTAGAAGTAGCTGATGGATAGAATCTGTGGTAACCGTTTATCATCCTGACATTTCCCCTGTGATCACATTTGCGGAATCATTAGTATATCTATCAGTGCCGGAGGCTTTGTCCTCGTGAAAACAAGACACATTGGTTCGTGCAGCAGAATGAAATATACTACACACATATATATATTATATAGAGGTATCATTTTTATTGCGCTGATCCAGATGTTTAATCACTGAAATGTATCTAACAGAAGAAATTATCAATTTGATCAAAACATATATCTTCACTGCGGTGCATGCCATACTCATGACACATATATTTAAGCATTGAACTGCTCTCAGTTGGCATTCATAGTCCATATGAATGCCATCTTGAATGTGACAGATTCAAGGAAGTATGCCAGCATACATCAGAACTATTTATAAGCATTTTAAAATTATATGTTGAATAAAAAACTTTATATTTTGCATTATTATTTAATACAGCCCATCAATCAACAATTGAATCCAATGCAGCTAGTCAGAGGAAACTTTACAATGGTAAAAATAGGTGTATTTTTGGAGGTACTATACATCTCCAATGTGCAGTCACATGTAGCTAGCTACAGCGGCTGAATACATCCCCAACTGGAAGAGGGGATGGAGTGACACCAGAAATAGAAGCACTCTAAAAGCAAAGCACCAAACACCTTCAAAGACAGATTCTCCAGGCCACTGGAACTCTGCCAGGCAAGTTATTAGGCCTCAGCTTTGAACACAGGAAGAGCTGGTGTGTGTGTGGAAAGTTTGTAAAAAACTTCTTCTAAACCAGGAAAACAGAAGTTACCAATATACTCCAAATAAAACCTTTCAATCCAGGATGACCTAGATTTCCGTTAAACATTGCGGGAATCATAAATTGGCTAATATCATACGTATACCTCTGTTGTGATTGATGTAGCTACAGATTATGTTAAAACCATTTAAACCCTTAATCAGAGAGGGTAGGCACCACATTTTCCCATTGATAAGCTGAAGGTATGTAGCTTACGTAACTTAACTGAGATCTCAGTTGTGTTCAGGCAGCATGTAGGAATCATCGCGTTAACGCTACAATCATAATTCTGCTGAACTCCAATGTTTCATTCTAGATTTGCATTGCAGGAGATTAATTTTACTTCAGTCTCTATGTTTTCATATAGTATAAGTGGACTTACGAAAAGAGCAGATTTTTTTTAAAAGGGTGGTCTTTCAAAGGAAGTTTTACTTCAGCTAATCATATCATAAGCAGGTCTTTCTTCACGCATGCAGGGTGGTTTAATTTTCAAGACGACTTACATACTAAAAAGGTGGTTTCTCAAGACAGGTATTATAGTAATAAGGTTATCTTTTATAAGAAGTTTTATCAGAAAAGTCTTATCAAACAAGTGGTCAAACAAGAAACTCCTTCACCCCTGAAATTTTATGATGAACTATTCCAACCTTTGAATTTGAGGAATTCAAATGTGTATTAAGGGGAGACTGACTTAATTAGGAAGGTCTCTGCAAAGGTTTATATATCTTTGTACTGTATAGATCCTGCACAAAATGTTGTGGTCTCCGAAGACAGGTTTTACTGTAGAGATGTACATTAGAATAGATAGTCTGTATTAACAAGTTTTATTGTAGAGGTCCATTACAAGGATGGTCTCTCGTCATCAGTTTTATCAGAAACCTGTTGGTGGTCCTGGGGGGTGGGGCTGAACCTGAGTATACAAGTACCTGTGCGAAATTTTACTTTGACCCATATATACATTATATATAGAACATCTACTGGCATAAAGTACAAAATATGCCTGGTATGAGATCTAGAACTGAAATAAACCCATCTTAGCCAACACAAACCTAATAATCTTTTGACCCCTAGCACTGATAACACTGACAGGTGAACCATTAGAAATAACATAAGAAGAATTTTATCACCGCTTACATATCTAAATCTAAACAAATTATCCTTACCATTTTCCTAATCCTATCTTCCTAAAAGAAGTATCCATGCTCCAAATTATGACAGTACAGCTGTACTGTAAAATCATAAAATTTCATGGGACGTTAAATTTTGTTCATTTCGTGGATAGCAAAAATCAATGAAATAAAATCCCCACAAATACACAAATTTGGTATGATATAGATAGGGGAAAATCAGAAATCAGCAAAATATAATGTCCTTGAAACAAGCTAGTATATGAAAACCACAAAAATTATAACCCCACGAAAATTAACGATTCTACAGTATTACAAAGTCGTTCCATAAATGTCTGTTTATAATCCTGATGGATGATGGACATTCCACTCACTACAGACCACCATTCACAGAAAAGTAAGGACTGTATCGTGAATCTGTGATTTTTTACCTGAATTTCACCGATACCTGTAACTTTTTCACTGAGAAATATGCATATATATAGAATATACAATATACATCACTGAATATTTTCTATCGTTTCTAGGAGCACAACCCAAATGCTGGTATATACAATCCATCAAAAAGACGGACACAAACGAAGTTTTGCCATGGATTAGTCGTTATAATTAGAACAGGATTTTAATATGAACCGTTTGATTACTTCCATCCACTGAACACAAACACTGACTGGAGTCTTACTGGAAACACATTGATTCTAACATGTATACTGGAAATGATGGATACCTGTATATTACCAGGAGCGGAATATCACTTTAAGAATCCCTGTCCTACTGCAGGCAAAATATTCAAGACTTTTACTCAAGTTTTTTTTGTTTTATTTACTGGAAATGATTGATGCATGTTTTAACAATAAATTATTTTGAAATTGATACATATATATTACCAGGAATAGAGTATCCCTTTCAGAAAACCCTGTCCCTCTACAGGCAAAACATCCAGAATTTTACTTATTTTTCTGGCAGTGGTGTGGGGATCTTTTTCTGGCAGTGGTGGGCATTTCTGTACTTTCAATGAAGTTTAACTGTTTCCATATATTTGTGTATACCCTGAATCTTCGCAATATACATTTATACAACTGTTTATTCAATTCCACAAGATACATTTAATTCTAAGGAAGTACATTCTGGGAAGAATTTCCAGATGTAGCAGGTTTCACTATAAATCCTGGTAAGAGTGTACACAGATGTGGGCTATTTATCACCATCACACCTACAGCCTTAAACAGACCCCCCAGACTCTCAGGTGTTCCTCTACAGATCTCTGGTCAATCACGGGCAAGTCTATTTCACTCCTCTTCACATCAACAGACAAAAACATGGAAACAATGATGACTTCAATACTCTGTCTGTTAACACCTCATTAAACTGCCAGAATTTGTCACAGAGAAATGTATGCATTTTAAAAAGGTTTGGGGATAAATTGAGGAAAATGTAAAAAATATTTTTTGAAGAAAAAAGGACCTTAAAAGTTGGCATTAACTCATTCACCCCTGAAATTTCATAATGAACTATTTTAACCATTGAATTGGATGAGTTCAAATGTATCTTCAGGGGTGAATGAGTTAAGCAAGTTGAAAAACTAAATGATGGGCATTGTATCAAGGTTTTCCGGTAGTCAGTAATCAAAATTACTGTAAATCGGGGTTTTTTTTGGTGTCAATTCCAGAGGGCAGTGATTGCAGTTTCAAATGTCTAACAAACAATAAATTAGACAAACTGAAGCAAACAATGTTAACAAATGTACATTTTTGTTGTTCATCTTGCAAATTCAAGTCCTTTTTTCGGTGAATAATGCCGTCAGTGAAATTTTGGTGAAAACAAGTGTTCGCAATATAAAATGTATTTGACATAATACTGGTTCCTGCTGTAATAAATATTCCCCCAAAGATTGGAAAATTCCTTTTTTTATCTTAATTTTGGGAAGAAATGGTTAATTTTGCTAGTTAAACAACTCCTGCCAAAAATATGGTTTTGTGTCGCCGTTATTACGTCAGATACGGTAGATATGATATTAAGGCTATCATGTGTAAAAACGTGTCATTTGAAATTAATACGGTATAATTCCATGCTATTACTCAGTGGGCGGGGTATCGGGGAGAAAATTATATCACACACCAGGCAAAGAGTTAAGACTTTTTACATGTTTGTAATTTCATATAATTTCTTCTCAAATAGTCATCATGCAGACGCTATTATTTTTTTTTGTGCAAATTTAAAAATGTTCATGCATAATTTTTCATAAAAATGATCAAAGATTCTGATAATTAAATGAACCCCCCCTAAACCATATCGATATCCTGGAGCATTAAACAAAAATACCTAGAAGGGTACTTTTTAGGACAATTTTATAAAATGTGGGAACCAGTGATTATCTTTAGATGTCACTGCTAACCTGGGAGATGGTCAGTTATCTACGTGATTTACAATCAGATTAGAAGTTCTAATAAAGTATTTTATTTCTAGATTTTGGTCTTGCAACTGTCAAAATGTTCGAATTTATATTTCAAAGACCCATAACAGTTGGACAAAACATGAGGCAAATATCTAAACATATATAGAGAGAGCAAGAGAACCTTGTAGCCATGGAAAAGACTGGCAGAAGGGGATCGGGCACATATACCGACATGATCACATTTTGATTAAAATACGGTAATAGGTAATTAATTACATTACATGGTGTTTATTTCATGTTCTCTGGTGTGGAATTGAATCAAATTTGTTGGAAAATTGGAATCATTAATTCAGAAAAAAAAGCGAAGACAACAAAAAAATCTTTTCTGGGAGATTAAACCAAACTAGAGTTACCTGCCCTTTGTAACTGAACCACTCTCAGACTCAATCTCGGCCATCTGTCTGCAAGAATCTCTCTATAAAAGCTACAAGAATGAAAACAGTCTGGGAAAGAAGATACAGAATGTCTCAATGTGTAGCCTCAGTAGTCGTCCTGATTGTGTTGATGTTGAGCGATCCACTTATCAATAACCCTGACGAGGAGGAAATTAACTTTGATCTAACACACCTGCCTTCCCTAGCTATATGGTAACTATACCAGTGTTTTGATGGGTACTGATATTAAAACCTACCTTTTGGCATTATATATCCTATCGCTATGTTACTGATGTTTATTTATATATACAATATGTATACTGTATATCAAAATCTTTCAACAGTATCAGATTGTCCATCATTTGATATCCTTTCAACAATATCAGATATTTTTAAACATCTTTTCTGCAATCAAATTTGATGAAGTCTATGCCAGATTTTTTTTTAGAAATCAAGAGAACTCGTACCACAAGATGGAGTGATAGCAGTTTACTGTGAAGCTTCTTTTTCTTTCATCAATTCATATTTTATCAGATCTAGGGATGTGCTGTAAAGGTAATTCTTAAGGTAAATGCGCTTTTCATGATGGTGATGTATCTGCAAATTTAACACTTCTGCCAAAATATTGATTCATTTCAACATTACGTACTAAGGCCACGTACCAGCAATATTGTGATACCCCAAATTAAACAAAGCAGAAATTATAATTTTCTTCTCAGAGCACAAAAATAGCGTGTCAATGAATTCAATCCATTTCAGTTTAACATATTTACAAATATATGGAACAAAATATGTCACTCACAGGTTAGATGCAGTTGGGGATTTCCCTATTTCACTGTGGGAATTATATAATGCAATGAAATCTGCATTGAAACATACAGCCCTTTAATTAATCTTAAATTCTCCAAACCTCAACAAATAACTCAGTCTGAACTTATATAATCCCTAAATGTTGAATCCTCATGAAACTTCAATTGCAGTAAATCTGAACTTTTATATTTCTTGGCTTTATTCCTCAAATAAACCACAGCAGGCCTTATTTCTTTACAACACAAACTGGTACAAGCTATTAATTATCTCATTCACCCCTGAAGTTTCATAATGAACTATTCCAACCTTTAAATTGGAAGAGTTCAAATGCGTCTTCAGGGGTGAATGAGTTAACCAAAGTTATATATTTATTTTCAGATGTTTGTTCTAATTCAAAAATAATTCTTTATTGAGCTGAAAAAAGTTTACAGTGCATTTCAAACGTAATGGCCATAAAAACACTCCTTAAAACCTGGAAGTCTGATAATGTTTGGAAATAAAGTTACTGAACTGTGAGGATAAAATTTACACTTGTGGTGTAATAAAACTATAGGAAACCCATATACTTTCTTACCCTGTAAGACTGATAATGATCAGAAATAAATTTGTCTAAACTATGAAGGTAGAATATACACTCTAAGTATATATATTAAAACTACAGGAAAGCAAAACACTTCCTATTACATATACCCTATAAGTCAGATAATGATCTGAAATAAAGTTGTCTTAACCTAAAGGATAAAATATACACTGTAGGTAATACTACAGGAAAGCACGAGTGATCTGAATCTACACTTTTCCTACCAATCTGCCAAAATTTTTTATCAGACATCAACATTTCCTTTTTTCCCCAAGAAGATACATTGTTTATCTGATGTGTAAAGACCCACCATGCATATTAACTCATTCACACCTACAATTTAAAATAAGATTTGTCCAGTCTTTGATTTGGCACGGTTCAAATGCGACTTAAGGGGTGAATGGGTTAACTATATCATGCACACACAGTCATACCCATCTTCAATGACTGGCTATTATAACTATGAGACAGAGCAAAATTAGTATGAATCTTCTTTAAAGCAAGTTCCACTTAACGATCCCTGTCCCATTGCACATCCTACATGCAGTAAATTACCTCCCCTTAACTTCAGTTTGGATTAAATTGTAGAACAATTGGGGCAGAACACTTTAGTCGACCAGGCCTAGGTGGCTCAATTATAAGCAGTCTGAAAGTTCAGAGTTCGAATCTGGGTCTAGCCCGCATTGTTGTTGATTGTATTTTCTTTCATTTCATCTTTATTTTTTCTCATCAAAGTCCTGCAAGGTATTGTTCTCTATTCAGAAATGAGTTATCAGAGCTATAATGATGATGGGGGAAAAAGAGTGTCCAACCCTTACGTGTAGTTACAGTTTTTGGCAGTGGTACATGGGTCCTTCATACTTAGTATAGTCAGTGTGGCAGATTTGTGTAGAAGGATGATTTCATGGTAACAAATACTTTTTAATATTCTGATTTTAAAACAATTCAAAACGTTTTTGGCTTTTTAAAAATTGATTGCATATCAAGATATATATATATACATGTACAGAGGTGGCCGTAAAACCCAAGGTAATCGTCCTCCAAACTTTGTTGAGATATATAACATATTTTTATCAGATAGCTCTGTAATAACTATGGAATATAACATGTTTTCTAATTTATATCATTAGTGCTTATATATTAACTGGGGTATAAACTAGGCAATTTTGAAAACTTCTCTGCTTGCTCAATCTGTATTTTCATAATAAATATTAGAAACGTTTACCTGCACTGACATACAATCTATTAGCCTCAATGGCTAATGGAGCTAGTGGAATTGTACACCACTGAATATATCGTGTCAACCAGGTGACGACCTTGGCTCTGAATGCAAAATCATTTATACTTAATGATGTATAAGGTTTTATCACAAACTGCATGCACATACTGTCTACCAATTTCATTTCCTGTGTGTGTTTTGTCATATAAGCATGCTATATACATCCTATGTATAAGCGGTTTTTCTGCGATAACATATAATGATATTTATTGGATGACATTATCGTAAAGGCCATGCCCTCCATGCGACACTTGATCTGTAATTCAAACCAAACGAGCCCTAAAAAATGACAATTACCATACCCAGTACATCAATTTGTACGGGAGATCGCTATCAGTCTGCGCGGAGTGTATATTACACGGAGATTGCGATCTGAGTGGCTTGAACGTTTAGGCTGTTTTTTGTCCGCTAATGTAAAACAGCAACTTTCATAACATTCCTAAATGTGCCAATAAAGGAAGTACATGGAGAAATATTTTAGGATTTATATGTAAAAACATCATAAAAAATATTTTATTGTGTATTTCCCAAATGTAATGGAAAGCATTAGACAAATGTGTATACAGGAAAATTGTGTTTTTTTACTACAGGTCCATTCAATACCATAATATTGTCAGAGATTGACAGAGAATGCTACTGAAAAATACATTTATATTAAATGACAGCATTTTGCATACGTTTTATGGACTAGGATATCAAGTTTCCTTCCAATGACAATTTGTGACACTTCTATTTACACTGATTTTTCAGATGACTGGCGGAATTGAAAACGCATATACCCCTATTTAACTTTTCCAGTCTAAGTTTCGACACAAGATGTACCGGCACTTGTGGTTGTTTTTCTGTATATATAGACCAATGTTTTCTTGCTTACATTTTTGACAAGTGCCACAGGATCACTTTCTCGTGAAGTACTGCCGTGTCTGATAAGTGTTTATATCCTGTAATGGCCATTACCGACATAAGGATAAGGTATTAATTATCAGGTACTACACCGGCAATATTTGGAGACAGTTTAAATATTGATAATATCTATAAATACTGAAGTGGGACTCGACTGGCTACTGGTGTTGGTCCTTTTAACTCATTCACCCCTGTCGACACATTTGAACTCTTCCAATTCAAAGGTTGGAATAGTTCATTTTTAATATTTAGGGGTAAATGAGTTAAATTGCCCCCTCCACATGTACAGGTGCGAATTACATTATTTTGATGTCACCAATTGAATCAAAAGGGCCTTGATGCAATAATCATGGTTAGAAAATAAATAATCTAATTTCATCAAAACACCATGTAAGTAAGTCCAATGACATCAAGATCTAACAATTAGAAATAAACAATGCTAAGAAAGGTCTGCTTGATACAGGGATGACAATGCCTTCAAAGGGTTACTTTTGAAGCATATCTTTTAATTTTGAAGCATAGAACTTCAAAAAGCCTGAACTATTGAACTTTAACTGGTTCCACAGAAACTAAATGCAACAGGACCCAACTATACTCGCAAAATTCAATGTTAAACTCAACTTATAAATAGAAAGGACCCCATTTAATCCAATGTTTCATTCTAACTATGTAAAAGGACCCCATTTAGTTTGAAAAAGTTTGTTTGGGTTGGTTGTTTGTGTTTTACGTCCTTTAATTAACAGCTATATATATATGGTCATTTAAGGACATGCAAGCTAAGGTTTTGGCAGTAGAAGCCACTGACCAGTGTCCAGTCGCCTTGAGGTACTTGACCACTGGTCTAACCCTGTCTATATATATATATATGGGCCAGCAGTAACACTGCAGACACGTTTATGCTGTAATTGGAATATACACAAGAAAGGCTACATTAAAATACAGAGGTCAAAATCTGTCTTCTACATGTATATGTACCTGTGGCAGATCTTAAATGTTCATAGGATTGCGGTCGCTAACTTCTAGCTTCGCACTACAGGGTATTTCCCTTTAGCTCATGATCAGAGGTAAGAGCGTCCGACTATGAAGTCCAGGGTTGCAGGTTTGATCCCCGTTGGAAACACACTACCCTCTTTCATACCTACATTACATACCTAATCTGATGTATATATATCCTTAGCTGACCAATGATCAATGAAACAGACTCAAAGGAAGAACAGTAAGTATATTTGGTCCTCCACGTACATGTAACTGAGCAAGCAATTATGTACAGGTAGACAATGGTCAAGGATATTGTCTGCTTCCTGGTGGGAATGAGACTGGACACTGTGACCATCTGTGATCTAACACCACTAGGTAATACAACAGGTACCATACAGAGCTATACAATACCCATTTCATGGTGGTGTGTGGTCAAGACCCATTTAATTGTTTGATTTGAGAGGTCACACACGGACAATTGAACAATCTATTTTACAGAACGGTCAACTGCTGGAGAAATTTATGAGAACCATGTACAAGTGTAAAATTTTCAAAAAGATTATCAAACATTAATGATTGTTTCAAGATGTCAACCTAGCAGAAGAAAATTACTTAATTAAGTCAAAAGAATCCAGAGAATTATTTAGAAGAACAGATGTGCTTTGAAATGAAGCCAATAAATGGAGCTATAGCTATATACTGGCCAACAGTACATTTACGAGAATTTCTACACAGATCAATGTATTCCATCTAAACTTCATGCTTCAGGTTGTCTCAATGACTATTCCGACGGCAGGAATTCCGGTAGGAGTTCCGAGGAATATGGCCACAAGTTAGACGGTGAACAGCTATCTGAGATCATAATGACCCAATCTCTAGGGACATTCTCACATTTAGCGGTGTGTTTAACCTACATTATCTCGTAATACCCTTATGTACCGCCAACGGTACATATGTAATGGGCCCAGATCAAGCTACCGAACATAGTTATTACGCAAGAACTGCTCCATTGTTAAACTATTCCAATGGGACCTATATTCCGGAAATCTATATTTAAACTTACCGTTCCAATTGTGCAGAATATCGGAAGTCGTCACATCCTCATTAACAGACGTCGTCTATGTTTGTAAATTGCTTATTTAAACAACATCAAATAAAACACTGAATACGAAGAGCTGACGTTTGTGCAGCATCAAGTCTGATTTACAATCGTGGAACATGCACTCTGAGAATTGTTGTACACGGGACAACTTCCAACTGACATGCAGGACTCGTTAGGAAACCTAAAGGCTCCATTCTTAAGCTTTGTAAGATCTATATACTCATCAATGAACAGAGACAGAGAGTTAATTGTCAGTAAACACAGCAGTAAATTGATGCTACGGTTAGAAATTGAGGACATTCAAAACACTAACATTCAGAAGAAAGGTTTATTGGTGAGGCTCATTCATTGTTGGATAGACTTAATTTCTCATGTTTTTTTTTGTTTTTTTTTTATCATGGTTTATTTAACTCATTCACCCTGAAAACACATTTGAACTCTTCCAATTTAAAGGTTGGAATAGTTCATTATGAAATTTAAGGGGTGGTTGCACGAATTAATATCCTCACAACAGCCAGGGTAATATATTCTAAGATGGCCATGGGTGCTTAGGGAGATGCACCGCCAAAAAGAGAAAGGAGTAAAGCTCAGAATTCTGAAAAGATCCCAAGTGTTGTGGGGGCAGGAGATCAATTCTGGTTTCTTAAATCTGCCCTAAGCAGGAGACAGAAGCAAAACCCTAGACTTTGCATTGGGTCTCTATTAGTGGCCTTTAACTACAAACACAGTGGGATGTAGTATAGGTTAGTTCTTGGTCCCTCAATGGTCCTTTGAGCAGAATTTTTTTTTATAGGAAAACCCCCTGACTATATTAATAGGGGACCACCTTACATTAGTCACCACTTACAAAAACCATCCTACACATCAACAAAGTTCTATCCAAAAATGAACATCACCCAAAAATTGTAATGAACATCACCCAAAAATTGTAATGAACAACATCACCCAAAAATTGTAATGAACAACATCACCCAAAAATTGTAATAAACATCACCCAAAAACTGTAATGAACAACATCACCCAAAAATTGTAATGAACAACATCACCCAAAAAATTGTAATGAACAACATCACCCAAAAATTGTAATGAACAACATCACCCAAAAATTGTAATGAACAACATCAAAATGAAAGAGGAATACCTAATTAATACATTTGCTAAGGGAAATAACTCTAAGCTCTACCCCATTCCTTACATGAATTGATTGCTTTATCTTCTGTAGATAGGAGAAAACACAAAGTTTGAAAAAACAGCCCTAAAGTAGAACTCTATCTTTGCAATTTTAATCTGTGCATTGGTAGTACCCTTTACCTTAGAAAACTGTGCACTTTTCGACAATACAGGTATAAAATATATCAACCAATCAATCTAAACCTCATTTAGGCCCATAATGTATCCTTACTTTATCTGTATGCTGGGAGGAAAGGCTCTGTGTATAAACCTAACCTTATCTGTATTCAGGGAGGGAAGGCGGAGTGGAAATCAGGTCCATCTCAATGCGGTCTGATTGAGGCAGGGAAATAAATGTGACAAGCTATAGTGTTTTACGGAGGTCTGACATGCCAGGCTAGGAATGCCCATAGATATCTGGTATACTGTACATTATAACATTAGTCTCACTGAGCTTCAAGTTAGATGCTTCCTTACCCCAGTTCTTGACATCATTTTCCAGCAACTCCAGCAGATTCAAAGGCCTATACTCAGAATACATTTACTGCCAACTTGTATCAAGAGATTGAGACCGCCACTAGGCAGTCCAAAAAGTGGTGTCTGTTTTTGGATCTTAACACGGGTGATCTCCTAATACAGGTTCACTTACCAATGAAATGACTCTAATGGTCTCTTTGGACAGGTGGTCTCTTTATACAGGTTTGTTTCACAATAAAACCATTTTCTCTTTAGACAGATTCAATTAAGAATGAAATCACTATAATGATCTCTTATATGACAGGTGGTCTCTTTAATACAGGTTTGTTTCAAAATAAAATCATTATAATGGTCTCTTTGCAAATGTAACCTCTTTATACAGGTTCAATTAACAACAAAATCATTATAATGGTCTTTATGGAGAGGCAGCCTCTTAATGGAGGTGGTCAAATAAGCAGATTTGACTGTAGATGTGTTCATATACGAAATACAAAATTTTACCTTTTTCCCCAAAAAAATATCTCATTTACTTTATAGGGATATTTTACATATATTTATCTTGTTTTTGATGCATTATATATTCAACTTGTTGTCTTGAACAAAATATCAGTAGTCAAGCACTTGGTTCAGTATGATGATGTTGTCCAGTATTATACGGTCATGAACACTGATAACTAGAGGTTCATGGTCGTTCTTGTCTGCAGTTTTATTTCTTTTATTACTATACTTAAATGTAACGCTAACCATCAATCATTCCCTTTCAATTTTTGAAAAATAAAACTTTTTCTAACATTGCTATCAATTATCGAATATTAAAACAAGAATTACGCGTAATTATATGTGTCGCCTGTCCCGCTTTGTCAATATAATAAGCATTTGACATAGTACTTAGG
>JAUMHH010164500.1:0-17078 GCA_032359455.1 Chlamys rubida | reverse complement strand
GGAAGGGAGTTGCATCAACTGGGGGGGGGGTAGAGGGAAGGGAATGTCATCAGCATGGGGAGGGGGGAGGGAGTGGCATCAACATGGGGGAGGGGGAAGGGAATGTCATCAACATGGGGAGGGGGAAGGGAGTGGCAACTGCATCAGGGTACGGGGAATAGTAAAGATTCACAACTCTGCTTTTCCAATGGGGACAGCAATTTTATGTTTGTCAGCAATGTCCTTTAAAAAGTAGAGGTCGTAATGTAAAATACCTGCTTTTGGGAGTGTTCCTTTAAATAAATCAGATGCTAAAACTTTCACTTTATTCTTGCCTCAATCGTGAACCTACCCGAATTCCCCTCCCGTGCCCCTTCAACACCTGGAGGGGCAAACAAACCGAGAGACACCCTGAATTGAAATGGGACATTATAACTCCACCTCACTAAAAACAGACACCTACGGCGCTAATTTATAAACTGTTTGAAAAATCGTTTTTGAACGAAATCACACTACGTTACATAATGTAGATCATAACCCGTGTTTAATAAGCACGGGTGTGGGAGCGGTCAGATTTGTAGGGGGAGGTCCCTACTCGGTCTCTATAATTATCACCCGGCTACACTAGATATCGCCCAGCTCTCCCCCAAAGGGGAGGACAGTTTGACGAATGCTATTTTTTACATATTCTAGTCATGTTGTTTATTCCGAAAACAATTTGTCTCCTTTACTTTCCCACACTAGCGCTCGGTGGAGGATATCGTGTACAGCGGACTCTTTGTACTACAGACTCTATGCTTATTAGTAAGATTTCCAGATCCTGATGAGTACACGACAAACTCAGCGGCCTTAATTTGATTTCGGTCTCATTACGACCCGGAATGCGCATGCTCCCATGCATTTCATATGAAGTCGCGTCTAACAAAGGTAAATGATGGCGTTGGCACGGTCCCGAGTTTTTATGTCCTTGTCTTAATGCTGTCGTACCTACAACCGACCCATCAGTACGGTGAAATGTCAGTAGACCTTCAGTATAGGTAAAACATTACCAGCCACACAGCAGATCATCACCAGAGCGCACTGCGTTAACAACACAAGTCAACTCGCGCCAGGAAATAGATGGAGAAGTCGCGCAAAACTTAATGAAATCATTAAAAATTCTTCAGAAATCACACTCTAACTGGGAAGACTGCAGAGAAAATTTGGTTTGGTTATTGACGCTATATACGGCGCTATCTTATGGAGTAAAAACCTGCAATCAACACAGACAGTAGACATTGAAAAACAAGGCGTCTTACAGTTTGGTTTATGAGCACCATCGCAATACGCCGGATTTGTTAGACTGCTAATTAACGGAGATGTTGTTTTTCTTCATTGGAACCCCGAAAATAGGTCATATTTATTGTAAACCTGTCCACAAAACATATTCTATTGTTCAGACACTTATATATAAAAACACTTTCTGTTCGTAAAAGGTTAATTTCTAAAAAAAAATCTCTATATAGTTTAATTAGGTGACAGACACAAAGAAACATGTAAGGTGACAGAAAAGGTCACAGACTAGAAGTACATTACCTCTCCTAATATATAGTCTTACTTACACCTATATCGAACATACAGGAGTAAGTTCCCATTAGAAGCCTGATAAAGAATATTTTACTTTTTTTTTAATTAATCACAGGAAAGGGAAAAAAGAATAATAAGACTGAAGAAATTCGATATGACTTTTTTGGGGGTTTATGCCTGTTATGTTGTGTGTTCATAATGTAAGTGGGAATTGCAAAAACAACAAAAAGTCATCTCGCTGTTTTCTCACCTACAACTGACGCTACTTTTCCTTTTGCCTTAACATAGTTTGATTGGAAAAACGAGAATACCGACTTGTCAACAAACTGGAATTCGAACCCAAACTCGATAAAGTAGGGGGGCAAAGAGAATAAAACCAGATGTTCCGGAAGGATAAGCGTTTTTAGCTTCATCGACGGCACCCGCTATGTAAATCCAATGTAATGCCAGGTCCCCGTTATGAGAAGAAGTGTAGTGATAATGAAACAAAAGGCACCCTATTGAACATAGTAAAACATCGACTTCCATACCACATACAAAGAAACATAACATTTTCCAAAGAAAACATGATGGCGAGAAGGAAAGTATTTTTTAAAAAAAAGCAGAGAAAAGAAAACAAAAGAATAGAAACAGAAAGTATATGAGGCTATTGAAAATAAGAACGAAGATATTCTAGGATGTGCATCAACTCCGCAGCAATTAAAGTAAACAACAACAGTGACATACTGCCAGTTTTGTCACGTGGCTTTCTCTTCTAAGGGGCACAGCTTCGTGACATCTAAACAACATGTATGTCCTCCTGAAATAGACATTGTACTTATGTTTCATACGAATTCAGAAAAAAAATAAACTGATAATTTTACATTGATTCACACTTAATAGGCTTGCTTAGCTGTTCTTTTAAATCTAATTATTCTTGTGGAAGAAGAAACATAATGAAATTACATTTGCTTAATGATTTTTTATTAAGAAGCAAAAAACGAATAATTATAGGATTTGTTTGGTGCCAGGAATCTGACTAGATACATATGACCTTTGTTGATGAAGGAGCTTGCCTTGACAGATGTACCACTGGTTACATATTTAGTAGTGTTCCAGTACTTTCTCCTTCACAAGCAGACCCAGGTGAACTTTTAAACAGCTCTTTATGAGATAGCGGCCTATTTCATCGCCCCTAAGGTGGCGTTGCCAACATTGAACTATATAAACAAAACTTACTTAGCTTATGTTCCTGTAAAGGAACGAAACAATTTAAGTCATTAAACGCTATTCCTGTCTGCTTTATGGTCTCAAAGTATACAAAAAATCCCACTCACCATTGGTAATTCGATTTCCTCTGATGTATTACTAGCTTACTAATGAAACTAATGATATCACAACACCAGCTTGTACAGATATCATAATACAACAGGTGTTAGTGTGTTATATACAATGTATAACAATATAACAGTTTGTAGTATTACATATACAATGTATCATAATACAACAGGTGTTAGTGTGTTATATACAATGTATCATAATACAACAGGTGTTAGTGTGTTATATACAATGTATCATAATACAACAGGGTTTAGTGTGTTATATACAATGTATCATAATACAACAGGTTTTAGTGTGTTATATACAATGTATCATACTATGATAGTTTGTAGTATTACAGATACAATGTATTATAATATAACAGTTTGTAGTATTACATATACAATTGTACAATGTATTATAATATAACAGTTTGTAGTCTTACATATAAAATGTATTATAATATAACAGTTTGTAGTCTTACATATAAAATGTATTATAATATAATAGTTTGTAGTGTTACATATACAATGTATTATAATATAACAGTTTGTAGTGTTACATATACAATGTATAATAATATAATAGTTTGTAGTATTACATATACAATGTATTATGATATAACAGTTTGTAGTGTTACATATACACTGTATAATAATATAATAGTTTGCAGTGTTACATACACAATGTATTATAATATAATAGCTTGTAGTATTACATATACAATTTATTATAATATAACAGTTTGTAGTACTACATATACAATGTATAATACTATAACAGTTTGCAGTGCTACATATACAATGTATAATAATATAACAGTTTGTAGTGCTACATATACAATGTATAATAATATAACAGTTTGCAGTGTTACATATACAATGTATTATAATATAATAGCTTGTAGTATTACATATACAATGTATTATAATATAAAAGTTTGTAGTGTTACATATACAATGTATAATAATATAACAGTTTGTAGTATAACATATGCAATGTATTATAATATAAAAGTTTGTAGTGTTACATATACAATGTATTATAATATAATAGTGTGTAGTGTTACATATACAATGTATTATAATATAATAGTTTGTAGTATTAAACATGTAAAATTACAGTTATATTATAATACATTGTATATACGATGTATTGTAATATAACAGCTTACGATGTTACAGATATTTCGATACAACAGTTTCAGTGTTACATATACAATGCATTATTATATATAGCTTAAAGTGTTACATACAATTGCAATGCACTATAAGATAACATCTAATAGTGTTAGAGATATTTGATGCAACATTTGTTCAGTATTACAATAGTCTTCAATGTTACAGATACTATGACATCGTTAGTGTTACATTAAAATACATTAGCTTTTGGTTTTTTAAACTGTTTTATGTTTTTGTTTTAACAAAACAGCTTTGATGTGTTACAGAAACTGATATTATTATAGAAAGAATTTTCGTTTAAAAGATTAAATAATGTAACATGTTTAAGTGATACGCTAGATTTTGGTGTTTCTGATACCATTTCACAACAGGCTATAATGTTAGAGAGAATACCATCGAATACAGCAGTTTTTATTGGTACAGATATAATACACCAGGGAACAGGTAGTATACGCTATATAGTAAATAGATCAACATCTACACGAACTTATATTTACAATAAATCAATGCCAAAAATGGCAGAATTAGTTTAGTTTTGTGACAGGTAGTCTTGGTACGTAGATGGCTGGATGTCTAGATAGGTGGCTTGGATTTCATTCGGCAAACATTAGTAATCAATTGTAAGGCCGACTTGTAACTGAGGTTGCCGTTATGAAATTTGTCATAAAATGAAAACATTTAACAAAACAGACAATTTTATCATTTCTACTGTATTTTTGTCCATAGATCTGCAAAGTTTGTAATGGACCAACGTTAATCAAGACAATCTTTTTTTTGCATAGGATGGAATTTCATTATCAATAATTTGATTTGTTTTGGACAGTGGAACCTTATTTTCAAGACAATTGGATTTGTTATGTACAGTGCAACCTTGTTAGTCAAGACAATTTTTTTTTTGTACAGTGGAACCCTGTTAGTCAAGACAATTTGACTTTTATATACAGTGGAACCTTGTTAGTCAAGACAATTTGACTTTTATATACCGTGGAACCTTGCTTGTCAAGACAATTTGACTTTTATATACAGTGGAACCTTGTTAGTCAAGACAATTTGATTTTTTTGTACAGTGGAACCCTGTTAGTCAAGACAATTTGATTTTTTATGTACAGTGGAACCTTGTTAGTCAAGACAATTTGATTTGTTTGTACAGTCGAACCTTGTTAGTCAAGAGAATTTGATTTTTATGTTCAGCGGAACCTTTTTAGTCAAGAAAATTTGATTTTGTTGTACAGTGGAACCTTGCTAGCCAAGACAATAATCTGGCGCTCAAATTATGCTTAAGACGTATCAAAAACTGTTTTTAACTGTTAACTTTATTTTTACCATGAAATTGCCAATCATATATATAAACAACATGCTCCTTCTTTTACACGAGTACTCTCATTGTGAGGTGAGATGTCCTTTTCCAAACGGAATTTACTTTTATAAAATACGAGGAAAAACCACTTTCTGTGACATTTAGTCATCCTCGTTTCGGTAATGCTAACGACGATTGGTAATGATTTTGTCCAAACACTCAAAGCACGGACGGGTGAAGAAACCAAATCACTCATGACATTCTATGTATTTTTGTATACACCATTGCTGTGTTGATCTAAACAGATGCTCATACGAATTTCTGTGCGCTACGGGCCATTACCAAGAGTCTACAATTAAATCATTTTATCTACTTAATCCTCGGATATTCATGGAAAATGTCAGTATTTTTATTCCCCTATTTTCTCCACCTTTAACACGAATATCGCATCATATCTGATAACGGATTAACCCTTCCCCTCAAATTCCCCACGAAATTTGGCAGCGGAAACTAAAATGTCAAAAATCTTTCTTGTATGTGGATCAAATTTCACTCTCCATAACCTAGCGTCAACGAACTGCGAAGTTTAAGAAGAGGATCCTGCATTGGGGAATGGATAACGAAAAAAAGTGATGACATCCGAATGGCGAGATATCTCAAAGTTCCCTACGTGATTTGATATGCACTTCCGAACGGCTTCGAAACATTTTTTGTTTAACTGCGATATCATTATGAAAAAAGCACATATAAAAACTACCAATCTTAACGTAAAGTTTCAAACTTTTCTAATTTGAATGTTCATTTTGATATTTCATTTATATGTCTAAGATGGCTGAACCATTAAGCAAAATACCGAAGCAGATGCTTAGATGTATCCAATTTTAAAATGTGTTTTGTTTTTGTTTTATTACTTGAAAATATACAGAGCATTACTTACTTTACATCTAATTTCATCTGAAATTATTTTTCTTCTTGGTCAGTAATTACAAATCTAAAATGTATGTGTCAATTTTCTTATTTCTTAAATATCTGCGATTTCTTGTGTAAACTATGCAAAATATTTACAGGGTTACCAACTTCTGTTGTAGGTTACTAAAAGGTTATGAAATCATAGTTATGTGTCATTTTCCTATTTATGAGTTAAGATTCGGGCTGTGTCTTTTTAAATAATAATTATGTTTATTTTCGGATTTTTTTCAAAAAACAAAACAACATATTTTTAAAACATAAAATGAACAGATAGGTTCGAGTTTTTTTTCTCTAGGCGTGAATCTCTGTCAATTGTTTCAAGGTCAAATGATTTGTTTTTGTAAAAAAAAAAAAAAAAAAGTTCTATACCTAGGCATAAACAAATCTATAAAACTAATTAAGATGTGTGTATCGTATAGTGCTTTATATTAATTTCATACTTCAAGAATAAATGAGAATTTATTTTTAGATATGTCGATTTATTGTAAGTAATACTTTATTTTTCTGTACTATTTTATATATATGTATTGTAATCATGAATAAATGTATATTTTATATAGTTTTTGGAGGACTTGATTTATAAGATTTATACAGGTAAAGGAAGAATCAAATCTAGAAAATTAATTCCTGGGTTTGTTCTCTATATCTGAATGATGCACTCTCTGATTCATGATGGCAGGATTACCAGTAAAAATCTCAGTCAACGTTTTTAGGGATTAATCCAGATAAATGTGTTATAAATGAAAATAATCTTATTTAACATTGTCAGATTGTGTTTATTATAGCATTGTAACAGCTCGGAATTTCACCCGGCTTTAAAAAAAACTATCAATAGGAGTTCGAATGGTTTTGTTAGTATTCTATCCAAAAGAAAAATTAAACCCCAAACGAAATATTCGTGAGTCTGTTTAATACATCATTGGTTTCTTTGAACACGACGCATAGTTCTTGACATCGTTTGACGATCTTCAGTGCCATTTGCAGAACAAAAACCATTGGATTGCTGGCAGCGTCATGCAGAAAATGCTGCGACTGTATGCTTGTGTCGTCCTAGCGATGTAAAGGTGACAAGTCCCAATGCTTTATGACACGACTATTGTGTCTTAACGCCGTGATAATGAAATTAAGTTTCGTTAACTAATATATACCGCTTAACGGTCCAACGTGGAGCTATAGCCTCCCTTTGATTGCCCTATCTTGGCTCGTAAACAGCAGATCGGTGATGTCGGAACATTTCGTGACGCTCCTTCGATAGCTAGCCTATGACGCCTCTGACATTTGGAGTTTGTAAGGAATAAAGAATATTTAGTGTAAAAAACATGTTGAATTGCCCTCGATAATGAGCATAAGGGTATTCGTTATGGTAACGTAAAAGGGTATTCCGAGTGATATAAACAATGTCATTTGCATAGCGTCACAGTGCACGTGAACCCTCCATGGACCAATCAGAATTAACGTTACATTTCTTGTACGGTACAAGTACAACTTGCGTGTCGAGGAGTCGTGTAAAATAGAGAGTGCGTATGTCTGTATCTAACAGAAAACAACGTTACAACCCCTATAGTGTTTGAGGTTTCCTAGTTTCTGGCTGTCACATCCGGGTTGTTTTTATTCACTTAGGCTCCTATTAAAGCCAAAATTCGGGCAATATGTCTCACGTGAAATGACAATACGGCGTGAAAAGTTTAATTTTATTCGTGTGCGTATCACTTACCATCTCACATGAAATGATATCCTGATTCATATGTATCTGTATTCCCCCACAAATGAAGAGATAATTAAACTTAACATACTCGTAGTACATGTACTGTATAACTCAAAGGACACGAACATGGAGGTGTGAAATACACAAGGACAATAGAAACATTGAGTAAACTAACAATATATCTATAATGACTTATGAAAAATAAACAATTATATAAATGTGAATCTACATTTTGTTTTTAATTATATGGTAATTTCACACTATAAACAGCACGAATTAAAAAACAGCAACATATTTTGCTATAAAATCAATGCGGTAATTGAGTAATTACAAGCATAATTTTCATGTATATACAATTTAATCGTCAAACACAGCAGTCATACCGCCAGAAAACGCTAAAACATCTATTTAAACGTCTCTATCTAAAATGGCGTAGTGTTCAATGTGTAAGTCTATCAATATATCATACTTGTATGTAAATAGCCTTCTTGTATAACTATTATATATATACGTATCAATATATCATACTTGTATGTAAATAGCCTTCTTGTATAACTATTATATATACGTATCAATATATCCTACTTGTATGTAAATAGCCTTCTTGAATAACTATTATATATATATACGTATCAATATATCCTACTTTCGCTTTTGGTTTTATACCCTATATGTATATAACATTCTGCTGGTATTAATATATCCAATTAGTATTCTCATGTCTTACTTGTATTTATAGATCACACCTGTACGCATGTAACAATTTATCCTATTTGCTATATCCTTCATAGAACAGTATATCCTATTTGTATCAACAATCCTAGTTGTATAAATACTTCTTACTGGCATCGATATATCCTGCAAGTCTTTGTATATCACATTCGTATTTAAAAATCCTACCTTTATGAATATTCATAATCTGCTTGTACATGTTTATTCTACTTTTATTGATATATCCTACATATATGAAGGAGGGGTATGCATTATGTCTTTCCTATTGCCCCATTCCTTTTGTTGTCACTCAATTTCTCTTGTGTTTAAAAACGACGAATATATAATAGAATATTTCAGAAGGAAAGAGTCCTTTTGCATTGATATATACTTAGTATATTTACATTTACTATCAGGAAATTGTGTAACGAAAAAAGGAATGGGGCAACAGGAAAAGCCAAATGCATACCCTCTCCTGAATATATGTAAGCTAAATATACAAAAGTAGCATAAATAAATATTTTTGCCGTTAACCAATATCGTTTGTGTTTAAGATCAACAAATCTATAATAAAACGTTTTGACATGAAATTGAATTAATGAATGAATCTTTTATATTTCGTGGTTTTGCATACACTACCAGTATATCATATGTGTATCAAAAGACTCTGCTTGCATTTTTATATCCTACTTATATTAATATTGCATGATTGCATTTTAGACATTTTACTTTTGTTGTTAAACCATGCTTGCATATACATATCCAAATTATATTTATATATCCTATCTGTATTTATATGTCCTATTTATATTCATGTATCATTCTTATATCTAGATCTCCTATTTGAATTCATATAGTACGGAATACTCGTTCGTTTTGGTATTCATTGATATGGTCATTATCATTTAAAAAAAACACAACTTAATAAAACAGGTCATTCATGCATTTATCTTAAACAGCTATAAGAAGGGAACTTACAATCCATTATTATATAAACCAGCTCTATATAATGGTTTCCAGTGTTATCTACCTAGAGTTGGTACATTAAAATGTCAACAATTTTCTGCCATTGTTTGTCGAGATAAGACAGATAAGTAGTACAGACCGATAATCCATGAGCATCTGCGCGTGCAGTCGGACAGGCCATGTGGACACGTCGAGAGATTAATTTCTCCCCTTCCCTCCCCACTCCTCCTTCACGTCCGTTCTGCTGGAAAGATGAGATGTTGCTATCAGGAAAAACTAGATTTACTGATACTATGTACTTATATATATTTACATAAGTATTAAGAATCAATGTGTCCTGCCTCTATACAAATGCTATTTAAGATCAAAGTAAACCTTCATATAATGAAAGCAAAAAGTATTGATCGTGATGAAAATGATTTTTATACAAAATGATTATAATAACAGTGAATCTATATTCCTATATCACATATTGAAAATATTGATATTGAGAAAGTTGAGTATAAGTATTTATCATAATGATATAAGATTTACATATACTAGTTTATATACTAGCTAAATCATAATATTTTATATTGAAGAAATATGATAGGGTGTATACTGATTGTAACCATAGTGTGGTATATGACACGATGGCCTAAGACTGAACTATCTTTATATAACAAACAGAAATTATAAGTATAAAACATTGGAAATAATGATTAAACCAAAACTATCCATCATAATACTTAGTTACAATAGAGGATAATTAGTAAGTATAAATTATTTCAAACATTGTTTCATTAAAACGTATTACTTGTAGTGATGGTGAAAATGTAGATCGCATATCAAACATTGATTCAGTTGACAAAACAAATTGAAATGTATTTATTGACCGAATGTATTGATAATTTAATCACATTAAGGGATTACAAATATTAAGTAACCCATATTTCTTTATTGTTATGATAATGAATATATTAATACAGTGACATTGAATAAGAACATGTCTATATCGGTTGAGTCATATTGATCATAGATCATATTTCAATACTTATATTGACTACGTGTATATATGCTAATTAATAAGAAGTTTTCATTTGAAACTAGCTTGCATGCATCATTTATACTTTCGCTCGATTATTGATAAATTAAGTTGTCTGTTACGATTTATATAAATCATCTCTTTTCTTGTGTATAAACATAGATATTTTTATATTTATACATTGTTGTTTTATTTATCTCAGTTGCATGAAACCCTCATCTTTCTACACCACCACTTTCCTTCATGTCACATATCTGATACCTGGTCGGATCAAAAATCCGGATACCCTGCTTGCGTTTATTTAAATATTCTAAAACATTGATATTTATTTTTATTTCATCTGTTATCGATTTCATCCGTCATTCTCCTTTGGTTGATGCAGAATCTTCTGATTTACAAAATGTTATTTCCCATTTACAAAATATCATTTATTTTTATTTTTGCAATAGCAATGTCCAAATATACTTCTGACCATCTATTGTAATATGTATATAAACTTATTGCTTATCATTAATCAAAGAAAAGCAGTATAAATCGTTTCAAACGTTGATTGTATCCTATTTATCTATCGAATATCTATTTATTCAAACATATTTATTATTATGAATAAGGATATGGCATTTCAAACAATAATTCAATCTTAGTACTTTTTGTAATGATGCTTAATACGACCATGACCTTACAAATATTCGTTAAATTATAATGTATTCATTGAAAGACATCTATCGATTAAAAAGTATTAATGTATTGTACCAAATTTATTGATTAAGTCATACGTATTGATTGACTCATAAAATGATTGAATCATTTATTGAATGAATCGAATATGTTGATTGAATCATATATATTGATTTATTCATATATATTGATTGAATAATTTATATTTTTGATTGAATCATAAATATGTTGATTGAATGATTTATTGAATTAATCAAATATATTGATTGAATCAAATATGATTAAATATTATCTATTGAATGAATCATATATATATATATGGATTGAATCATATATATATATATATGGATTGAATCAAATATATTGATTTAATAATGTCTATTGATTAAATCAATTTCATTGATTGTATCAAATATATTGATTAAATAATATCTGTTGATTAAAAAGTATCTGTTGATTCAATCATATATATTGAATCATTGTTTATAGAGAGAAATAAAAGTGAAAAACCATATAACATTATCATACCGATCCAATCGTATGTCACATGTTACAGGTAAAACATGGGGATTTATTAGTGAAATTGAAATGACATTTCTGCTGCGGTGAAGGTATAAAAATGAAATATCTTCAATTGTGATATGACAGTAGGTTAAGAAAATAGGACAATTCCATCGAAGGTATAAAAATATCGGTCACAACCGAGGGTAGAATTCTCATATTCCAATTACTGAATAGTAATTCAATCTTCCCCACAGTTTACCAAAGTGTTGTTTTTAGATGGACCTGATATTGGGAAGGCATGCAACAGAAGTAGACCTCATTAACATACTTGGAAAGGTCAGAATGGTATTCCATTGGCATAAGCCAAGCTTTTTTAATAACTGTTTGTTTCCCTGAAGCGATGTCACTTGAATTTGGCAGTGGATAATCTTCCTTAGATGTCAGTTGTGCTTGCAGTAGAATGTTTTCCTCTGATGTCAGTTTCGTTGGCGGTAGACATTTTTCCGTTGAGGTTTCATGACGTCATGACGTCACGATTTCACTTTTGACGCTAAAATCTTTGGTGAGTGTGTCTGTTTAAGGGTGTTGGCTAACAAGATAATTTAAACACTTTATTCTCAAACGATTTGTATTGATGTATTTCTTGGTTAGGATTAAGTTCCGGAATATGAGGTCACTGAGTACAGTTAGGTTACGCACGCACGCTACAGACGTCACAATGGAAATGCGACACGTGATAGTGACGTCTATTGAAAAGTTCAAATGCAATATCTCTTTTGACGTGTGAGTGCCATTCAGAATTCAATGGTTATTGTTTGTTAATAAAATCATATTATATTATTATTATTATTATATTAGCATATGATAAGTGTATAACTCTGCAATCACTGCATTTGAATAGAGATCTTAAGATTCACTAGGAAATGTGGCATCACACTAAGCGTAGTTTTATTGCAATTTATTATTAAGACATCGATTAATGCAGTGATGCACTCACTCGTTTTTCTGTTTATCTATCTTTTTTAATATTTCTTACTCGTTTATCCGATGTCATTGAATTCGCCTTTGTCCAGAATTCATATTGCCTATGGATACAATGCTTAATTGAACTGCACTAGGCCTGTGATGATACGTTAGCGCGTTTTGAATATGCAATTTTGTCAAAAAGTATGTGACTATTTCTTAACTACTGAATACTTCTCGTTTATAATTTTTATTGATTTTGGCAATAATTTGATACTTAAATTTCATATGTCCTTTCAAAATTTAAGGTTGATTTTAAACTGCAAACAGCCAGTATTGACCAGCTTTCTCGTACGCTATGATTATGACGTCACAATTATAATGACGTCACGATCACCACTCCCGATTAATAGCCTTATTAGTCGAAACTAGATTTATATTGTGGCAATGCAGAGGGAAAATTAATAATCTTCTTCAGTGATATTCATTTTATTTTACAGTGTATGTCCTTATTGTGATGAACCTTCCATCATCATTGATGCTATTCGCTTTATCTAGTGATAACCATTTCAATCGATAAAACAAATTCATACTATAACATAAATTGCATGTTGTAGTATGCATTCCATTCATAGTGTAGGAAACATTCCGTTGTATAAATCGCATTAAGTTATATAAATTCATCTCTGTCATGCATTTATATTAGTTTTAGTATATTTTTCATTACAAATATCTCTTCAAACAAAATCAATTTACCTCATACAGCAGAACCACAATATCGATTTTGGTTTTCAAAGACAGCGGATTTTTTTGACATATCTTTTATTGAATACTTTGTGATGATATATAGTTCCCTTTCATGATCCTTCGCTCTACTAATAAATTCAAAACAGGTCTCATCACTCATAAAGCAGATACCATATTCCGCAGTTAATCACTTTGTTGTGTTTCAAAAAGTCTTTATTTCCCGATGTTCTATAGATTTTATTTTTTTTCTATTGTTAAAAACCACAATAAAAGTCAAAGTGATTCAACATACTAACTTGTTCTTATTCCCTTTATGATTTGAAAATCATTGATACAGAAATAAAAAATCAAACGGAATACTATATCAATTAATATTTTCATCTTTGCATGTTCTCGCAGATTGTGGACATTCTTTCATCGGAAACAAAGATATGATAATAGACTTTGCTATTTGTTCTACAATTCCCTTATGCTTTTGATTTTTACAATTTTTCATTATTTTTTATTTCAGAACTACAGGCGCTTGATTATAGAAAATAATCAGCCGGAATATCATAACTCTACAGAGAACTGGGTGTTTGATCCCGGCTCCATGTTAGCGTCGCGTGCCCTTGGTACTGCGGATCGCGCGCGTACCTAATGCACAGATGAAGTGTCAGTCTGGCTAATAAGACGTTATTATCAAACATTTTTTTGCTCTAGATTTTTTATCAGATACTTTGAGGAGTTCTATCGGTACATTTTTCAAAAATATATTCGGAATCAAATCCCAGCATGGGGGCAGATGACAAAATCTTAATTGGAAAAACAGTGTTTGAGAGTCTTTATGAAGGGGTCTATATATCTGTATGGATATAAATAATACATAAGACTGGTCTGGCTATGAATTATGGCCATGCAAATACCAGAAATGCAGCAACACATTGTACTGGGCTGTAAATATGGATTATTTTAACTCACAAACTACTTTTTTTTCTAACGCTGATAATTTTTGGGTTCAAAGGCCCAGCGTCTGTTTGGTTGATACAGAGTCTTTATCGACAGCATACGTTTCAGGCAAGGCTAAATAAAACCAAATCTAACTGATTACCCAAAATAGGTGAATATTTTAGCGCTGACCACAAAGGCTTAATTACATGTGGGGAGGTTAGGCGATTTCATTTATCAAGAGCATTTGGGTTGAATGAGAAGGATAGTTATTTTCTGATAATTCATCTGAGATGAAACGAATCAACCGATTTCGAAAAAAAAAACATGAGTGATATGTTAAAATTGATGAGAAACTCTTTTCTAGAACATATCTTAATGGTTCAACGATCAGACTATCTAGCTATTCGGGATTTGTTCAGACTAAAGTCAACGTTCACAACTACCCTTTTCTTTATTTAGGTAATACTTTACACGCCGATTGACCTACAAAGAAACTTTTACTACGTATACAGTTTAATAATAGTTAGAAAACATAAAACTTAATTCTGAAGAAAATACTTAACTGGAAGTGTGAGACACTACTATTGCTTATATGGAAATCATTTTATTACCAAACAGACAGGGAGAGCAACATTAACGTTTCCTTGAGTGATGCTACTTGAACGCTGTGTTACCTATTGTCCTTGTGAGTTGATGCGGTGGTATGTTTCGCTATAATTGTCAGTTAACGCCGTGGTATATTTTGTCTTTGTGAAGTGAAGCTATCATTCCTATCTATTTTACCTAGTAACAAACGAAAGTCGTCTTGTCTTATATCAATAACAAGCTGCAAATGGGTATATACTATATCAGAATCGTGTGTGAGTGACGTCAGAGGGTCCCGCAGACAATCGATGATGAAGAAAACCCCCGTAGAAAACCGTTCATTATGTGTCAAAGGCCTGGAAAATTATGAGATTGTACCGACTATATGCGATACTTCTGCATACGCTTCGACCTCTGTCTAAACTCTATCAGTGTATGCTCCTAATACATAATGGCAGACTGGCAGAGCGACGCACGTCTAGGTCGGCCATATCTGGAAACCAATCCCTTCTCTTAACACGATACGATTTTGAATTTTGAAAAAAATGCATTACTCCTGAAATGATCGCAATATCTGTATATAAAAAATGGGTGTATGGTGTATAGGATTGTGAACATTGTGTTTCTGTTCTGTAATGCTCTAGTGATGAGTTGTGTTGCTCGTTTAGATGGCTATCACGTACTTTGGATGGCGCCTCTGTTTCGACCATCACTGTGTTTATAGCTAACAATAAACATACACATTGTCAGAAAACATGTATTGAAATGAATACGTCTCGCTGAAATCAAACATTTCATTTTAGGCGAAGCATTTTTTAAATATTTCTAAAATTGAAAAATAATGTTAAAGATTTTACATCTTGATACACTTGATCCCCCAGTCGAGTCAGTCTGAAACGGTTATCACAAATGTCATCACACATTTTCTAGATTTGAAATTCAATTTAATGTATAAAACGACGGCATCTTTATGACGCGATATACCCTATGATACATAAACGGTATATTTACCTAGAAAATGATGTACAGTAACAAAACAGATTTGAACAGTAATGTGGGACGTTTTTTTTATAGAATATCTGTATTCGAGCGTACCCAGTGTATCGTTAGTGTGATTATGATATATTTGAAACATTATGTGTTAGATGGTCCGATTGTACCAGATCGTTATTCGGGGGAGACTCCACCCACTTAATTTTAGTCGATTTATTAGTCAGTCGTAAAGCAGAAAGTCATCACAAAAAGGGAAGATGGAATGCTTTGCACAGCTAGACATGTTTTTTTAAATCCATTATACATTAAGTAGTTTATCTGTTACTGTAGGTAAAAGGTATTGTTGTAATTTATCTGTTACTGTAGGTAAAAGGTATTGTTATCTATGTCCTATTGTTATGTAAAGTAAAAATCCTGGCAGAGGAAATTGATAAGTGGAAAAGATTTATGTACTATGAGTTTAAAATGAAACTGACTTCAAAATCATCACTCATCCCGCCTTAGTCCTCGGTGTTTACATGTTTATAAAAAAAACGTCAGAATGAATAAATTAAATTCCCAGCCATTAAACACAAACTTGACAGATTCCGTGTATTATTCCGGGTCAACGTTCTCTCTATGGCTTTGTTTTGTTGTATACTTGTATATTTCTAAACCGATATAAAATATAGCTTGAAATATAAATAAAGGATATGTTTGGAGAGTAGATAAAGAATATTTTGTATCTGACAATAATCGCATATATGACGTGTTGGTTTTGCAGCCGTCAAACACGTTGTCACGTCATACAAACGGAGGGAAACGTTTCAAGGAACATTTGTACAGAATAATACAGGCTAGCAGTTATAATGTCATGTAAGTTTAAAGCACTTTCAAGTTGAAACATGTTTGTGATTTTAACATTAAACTGCATTCCATCAATAGGATATATTAGTTTGTTTACATTATATGAACTTTTGTTTATATTTCATGAACATTTGT
>JAUMHH010164489.1:4546-17078 GCA_032359455.1 Chlamys rubida | reverse complement strand
ATAGAAGTGAATTTATTATTGTAATTTAGAATAACACCTAGGTAAGGAAATTGATCCACACATTCGACTTTACTTCCATTGTAATACCATTTTTATCATTATGTAATCTTCCACCTTTTCTAAAAACTACAAGTTTTGTTTTTTCCGTATATACAGTTAAACTCCATTTTGTGTAAACACGACTATGCTTTTTTTGGAAGTGTTTGAAAACAAAATGATTAAATAAACATGATCATGGTCCGTAAACATTGACGCCCGTCAGTCTGGACGCTGTAGTTTTTGTGTACAATGGGCTTTCGTCAGTCTGGATACTAGTTTCTGTGTACAAGAGGCGCTTGTCGGCCTGGAAACTAGTTTCTGTGTATATGTGGCGCTAGTCAGTCCGGAAACTATAGTTTCTGTGAACAGTACTAGTGGACGCTCATCAGTCAGGATACTATTGTTTCTGTGTACAGTGGGCGCTCGCCAGTCTAGAAACTATAGTGTCAGTGTACAGTGGACGCTCGTTAGTCAGGATACTATAGTGTCTGTGTACAGTGGGCGCTCGTTAGTCAGGATATTATAGTTTCTGTGTACAGTGGACACTCGTTAGTCAGGATACTATAGTTTCTGTGTACAATGGGCGCTCGTTAGTCAGAATACTACAGTTTATGTGAACAATGGGCGCTTGTCAGTCTTGGTAATATAGTTTCTGAGACAGTGGACGCTCGTTAGTCAGAATACTATAGTTTTTGTTTACAATGTGCGCTTGTCAGTCTGAACACTGGTTTCTGTGTACAGTGCGTTCTCGTCAATCTAAATACTAGTTTGTTTAGTACAGTGGGCGTTCGTGAGCCTAGATATTAGTATTTGCTCTCTACCTCTGAATGTTTAATAATACTTCGAAGACATCAAAAAGTCCTCAAATACAAAATATGTGTTTAATCTAGGCATATGTGCAAGACGACATCACGTGTTATTATATTGATCGAGTATTAAAACAGAATTCCGTCTATAACATGCTAATTTGATGCATGATTTATCAACACCAACAATGAATCAACAACATGAACGATTACATTTTTTGAGTATTTTTTATCAATTTCTTGATAAATATCAGGTGTATGTATACAATATCGTTGTTTAAAATGTCCAGCATTTCACCCAAACAGCGTGTTTATTTGTCCTTTTGACCGCTTCCTACATCAGTACCTCTCTCAACTTAATCTACCTTTGTCTTACTGTTTAATATTCAAGATTTTCTCCAAAAAACTATTCCTTTCTCAACCAAATGTACTTTTGCTTTGCTATTTAATTAAGGCTTGAAAGAGGCAAAGTTTGAGTTTATTAACGTTATCCCATAGTTGTCTCCCTTTTTTCACGACGCCTCTTAGCCTCCTCCAGTAACTCCTGCTTCCGCAGCCATTTGTCCGTACGATTCGCCAGCAGTAACTCTCTGTTAGCTCTCGCCTTTTCCTGCTTCAAATTGGACCTTTCCTTCGCTGCTTGTGGTTTTGGCTCGCTTCTTGCTGTCTTCATATCAACTTTAGCTTTGAGCTCTTGTTGCTTTATTTCTCTTTTCAATCTCGCTCTTTCTAATTTTACATCAATTTTCATCTTTTCTCCCTTGCCATCTTTGTTTACGGGACATTTCATCAATTTCTCTTCGACCTTTTCTCTCCTTTCCTTTTCTTTCATCTCCCGTCTTTCTCTTGCTAATACCCTCCTTTCATTTGAGATACGTTCCATGTGTCCTTTTGCCTGTAACTCTCCGTTTTTGATAATATCTGCCATTATTTCTCTCTCGTCTGAAGTATAACCGATTACAAGAGGTGGAAGGAGTCGAGGACGGTGACGTGAAATGCCTTCCTCTGCAGAGATCTGGGCCATTAAAACAGACTCTTCTTTGGTATACTGTGGCGTTCCAGGAATTGGTAGAAACATGTCAACATTTGTTTTTATTTTCGATTTAGACGGTTTGCAGACGTTATCCCTAATGTCGAAGGCAACTCCCCCTCTGGCCTTTCTAGGTACGATCCCTTCCTCTTTCAGCTGTTCCATTATGATGTCCTCTGCCTTCCTGGCGATGTTTAGCATTGGTGTGCCTTGTTCTACCGGAACACCTCGGGGACTTCCTCTGATTACTTTGGTTACAACACGAGTTCCGTTGGTCTCGAACAAAGACAGTGGAACAGTTTCCATACCCGAGTCTGCCGCCATTGATCCTGTAGTCTCTTGGTCGTTTGACGGTCCCACCTGCCAATTAATAAAGTTGCAGTTAACCGATATTCTTGTTTTTCGTACTGAAAGCAATTGAGGTAATATCTTTGTGGATTTATTGCGTAACATTTCTATCAAGGCAAAGAATCCGAGCTTTAGTCTGCAATACAAAACTGTAAACGAAACAGAGCAAAACATTGGTTCGAACCTTCAGCCTTCCGATCTCTGGAACAAAGGGCAAAACAGAGATTCGAACTTCCCGCCTACCTATCTCTGAAACAGACGGAACGGCAAAAACACCTTAAGGGGTAGACAGGGTTTCGAATCGGAAATAGTTTAATCTGTTTCTAGACAAAGAAATATTTTTTCCTGGTGCTGTTATAAAAACTATACTGACTCCATATTAACCTATAGTAGCAAGGACCGACACACGTATAAACCTCAGCGCAATAGATGTTAATGTATTACAACAGATACTGTCCATTTATAGTTGAGGTAGACTAAAAGTGTTTATGACAGTAGTTTGGCAAGCCAGTTTCACATTGTTTTCAATGAGGAAAGTCGATTCTGGCTTTCGATAAAAAGTATATAAGATATTACATATAGCGTGTGAGACACCCTACATAGTATGTAGGATATTGTATAAAGTATATGTGATCACTTATACAATATGTGAGATACTTTATACAAAATATAAGACATATTCTATGCTATATAAAATAACTTCTATAGAAATTAAAATGAAATACATTGTAATATCTCAAATGTACTATCTAAGATATATCATTTATGTTATGTATAAGATATCATATGTGATATATCATATAATCCAATTTAATATTATGTAACACGGATCAACATTGCACCTTAAATAAATGTTTGCTTGCTATGCATAGCTAAAACTCAATTTCACGCAGACTTATCTCAATCTCAGCCAGAGGCGAACTGAGGTGATAGTGGGGCCTGATCACCTACCCCCAAGTTCAAAGCCAGACATCGGTTCAGGCTTCGATTTCCGAAACCTCTGTACTAATCTTTCTCCTTAACTTATAATTCCCCGTAAGGAAATATAACTTAAAATAATGGAAAATCTTAACGCGAGATAAAGAACATAATTATATGCGATCGGTGCCTAGCTTTGAACCGTAGAGTAAAACATCAGTCTTTACCATAATAGATAATCTATACAGAAATTACGTCAATTACCTTATGTTTTCTTCTTATTCTGTTACAGAGTCTTTGCCATCTTGTCTGACTTTTCTTCCTGTCCTCATTCTGGGGTTTAGTATTGATACAACCCATAGTTTTGCAGAGAGATATTTTAAAGCAGCTAAGTTGTAGAAAGATATTAAGCGATCGTACATAGCAACACCTACTTGTGACGTCAGAACACTAAAGTGGACTATGACGTCATAGATGCACAAGTCTCGTTAGCAGTCTGCTACTGATATCTTAGAGGCAAGGAGGTGATAACGGGTGAATTATGCTTCATAAGAGTCCGCTAAGTTAACTTAGGAAAAGCTTTCCCCAATTTATAACTATTTCCGCCATTATACAAGATATTTGTGAAGTATTGATATTATGTATATGCCTATACGCAATGTGCATTTGGTAATAAACTGAATTGAATTAATAGAGATGCCATAATGTTTATTGACTTATCTTTTTCAATTTTTTAAATTCAGAATAAGTTAATAAATGGCATAGTTAATAGTGAGTGCTTGTATATCACACAAGCATTATATAGGTACAATTCAATTTAAGATAGGTTCAAATATGACGAATTAAATCTCTCTTCAAGTGAATTGTACATATCTTCAACTGAAATGAACCTATATTCAATAATTTGAAGAAAGGTGCAATTATTTGAATATATGTTGATTTGGCGTTCCATATTTGTGTGCCTTCTACGTAAGGGGCATCGGATTTTGTCAGTAGTCCCGTCGACGAATTGTTGTTTTATAAACACTTAGACTATTCTGTATAAATAACTTCATGCTTGAACATTTATAAGAGTCTTCGTAGGTTCATGTGTAGTCGGGTAGTGCCCCGGGGATCGCACAGCGGATAACACGTCACTCGCCTTTCACCAAGGCGGTCGGTGTCCGATCCCCCAATCCGCATTATCGGACATGAAGAGGTATTTGGTCACCTGCTCGATGACTTGGGTTTTCACCGTGTACTCTTGTTTCCTCCCACATTGAAACCCCCTACGCGCTAACATCCGGGCCATAAAAAAGTGATTAATATAAGTTGTTAGAACGTGTTTCAAGATTGTTGTAAACAAGTTTTAATTGAGGTAATCTCAGAGACTGCTTACATATTTTAAGATGATCGGTATAGACTTAGTTAAATATATTTTATTGACAAGCAAAATGATTGGGCACAAGTTATTAAACTTATATTAAGCCCTTTCCCAGCAAATTCCAAGCATATATTTACAATATGACAAGATGGCAGACTTAATTAATATACATACACTTTTTTTTCTTCTAATTTGTTAACCTGATATTATCAAACGTTGAATTAATATATTTCAGGGGTGGTGGAGCGATGAAAGGATTTAAAACAATTTAAAATATTGAAATGACATGAGACTAACATAGAGTCTATATGTAAGCATTTTTTTTCGAAAACTGACAAAAACATCATATTTTAATCAAATGAATACTTCCCGCCCACAAACTTTACTTTTGTAAGGGAGGTGAACAGAACAGCAAGACCATAAAATCTAACCGATAAACACATTATCTTTCCCTATAATGTACGTGTTGCCAAACTTTTTAATTTCCTATTTATTTCCCTGATTACTTAATAACCTTTATATTTTAATTTCAGTATTAAAATATATATGCTAAGTAATACAAGTATCGCATGGTTACTCGACATTTTTCTCAATGACTGAAGCGACTCACGCTCTCTGAAGTTGGCGAAACACAAGGGACTGGAAACAAGAGCTAATTAAAGAATATCTGGCCTAACGTTAAAAAAGACACAGGAAAGGTAAGGTAAACGATAAGCTCTGATGTCGATAAAAACTATGATTAATTACGATAATGAAGAACTTCATTTGTCGACGATCGCGACAAGTGTGCTGACAACCGACCCTCGCTCTCCCCACCCCGTCACCCCCAGAAAACCCCACACAATCAAATGAAAAACGTGAAACAACAGACAACAGCTATGTAAACACGTTGTTAATAAGTGCATCTTGGAAAACTGTTAAATATTGTGTATGTTAACCCATTGATTATATCGTCATACTCGGACAAATTTCATCAGATCAGGATGCCTAAATTATTCTAGATATTTCTGACTAAGGTCTAACTATGCAACCAAAGACATTATCCAAATTAGATAGGAAAAGACATTCAAAATACAAGTACCATTTAATTGTCACTGACAGACAAGAACAAACACCATTAAGATAATCTCGTCCTAAAAATATACACTTCAAAAAGGACGCAGCTTGCAGGCGAGCTGTTAGGACCAAAACACCAGATTTTCAATACAGGTTACCATTAGTGCAGCCTGCAGGCTTTAAAATCCAATTTAAATATTAACCTCTTATCTTTTAAAAGTTGGTGGATTTTTGCATCTACAAATTCTCCCTATTTAGGAGGAAGACACTCGATTTTGAACTAAAACAAATAATAATCTCATGGAAATTTGCCTGGCCATATTTTTGGGTTCCAAGATTTTTCCAGTGATGGTCCAATCTCCCTAATGACTCCAAGTTAACTGTTATTGCCTCCATGATCACTTCAGACAGATCATTCCAATAAGTAATAGTTTTTTAAGACATGCAAGGACACTAAAATAATCACCAGTGTTAAGTCTCTGTTTACTGATTTGGTCCCGATTACTAAAGTAGATTTGGATAAAATGCTAGAAATGATGCTGTGATCCATGTTGACTTCATTGGCAGAGTTGTAATCAGAGAACAACAACCCATTTGAGTTATATAATAATATGTAGGTCATCCTTTTTGTGTGGAAAGATTCTGAATTGCAACAGATGTGCAACTAATAATCATCTATTGGGAATGGTTCTGAATTTAATTATTCTGGTACATGTAAAAGGTACAGTATGTTTTGAGCACAAATTAGAAGTTAAAAGTAGTTTTCCAAGTAAGGATATAAATAGAATCAGCAAAACCTTTAGATTATCTGGGAGCTATGCTTTTCTATTTTTCAAATGAAGTGTAAGATGTAGGTTTAAATTGCTTTAAAATATCTAATTGAAAGTATTGATGCTATTTTGAGTATTTTTCATAGCGTTTCTAAATGTGAAATGATATGATGCACATTTGAAGGTATATATCAAGATGATATTCTGCAATAACTGTTGACATTAAAGCTGTTTGGAGAGTTGCCAATGCATACAGAAAGTACTATCGAGTACAACAGCTTTAAAAAAAATGTCAATGTGGTAATATATGAAGATTAGTTTTTGTCCTTCTAATCTAATAAAATTAATAATCAGTCCCTTAGACGTGGAAAAGAGAAGAAACAGCAAGGGTGATAACCTCAACTGATTGTGTTCTCTCAGCTGTGGTCAAAACAATGTTGAAAGATCTCTGTTCTCTTTTATCGATTTAGGAAGTTTGACATGTTTTAGGTTTTAAACCAGTTACATTGAATCATATTAATTGTACGAAATTTCAAAATTATTTAATAGCATTACTTTCTTTTTGCCGAGGAAATATCAAATCTTAACAGGTGATATTATAATTAATCAATTTTACCTGCAAAAAACCTTTTTAACAAAAAATAACGTTCTGCCTTTTGAATTGATTTGATATGTAAGATTGCAGCAATATTAAAACACCAGGATGGCTACCACCACTGAGGACAGCTCCAGCAACAATGGAAACAGAAGTGTATCTGACATGAGCAAGTCTGAATTAGAAATGTATCGTCATGGACCAGAAACAGAGTTGTCTGCCCTTGTTTGTCATGCTTCGGAGTCTGGAGATTTTACTGCTCTGAGGGATTACTTACAGGTAAGATGGCCTTTTATGTCAGAACAAACTGTTTCTTAATGAAATCCAAAATGAATACACAAATCCTAAACTTTTGTATGTACGGTGAGAATTAAAAAGTTAATTCTGCTATTGAAAAGCAATTGAAACAATTATAGTTTAAAAAATTTAAATACTATGCATATGAAATTACTGCTCTTGACGTTTATTTTAGATACTGTCGGACACAGAGCCTGAAAAGATCAATGAAACTGACAAAGCAGGAATGACAGCTCTACATTTTGCTGTTTCTTGTCAAAATGTACGTGATCATTGTATACAGTAACTGAGTAAAGTTAGTTAGGTTACAGTTAGCCTTAGTGTAGTTAGGTTACAGTTAGCCTTAGTGTACTGGATTTGTTTATCAGTGATATGTTAATTAACATAACAGTAACATTTAATTTTTGTGAAGAAAATGTGTGACAGTGAATGTCAATTTGATTGTATCAGTACTGAATTGAAGATTTCCTTTCTGTATAAATTTGTCATAATATGCTTCAGATAATTAACGTATGAATTTTGATATTGTGTTAATTTGTGCAAAGTTTTAAAGAAAGAAATGGGGTCCAAATATTAAATTAATATTCACACAAAGACGACTTTTCTAAAACTTGTATTGCTTTATATGTGTAGTTTGTGGTATCAGTTTTTTTCTAAAATAAATAAGTGAATTGTTTAATGTGGTTTTTAAAATAGCTGCATGCAGTGAGTATGCTGATACGCCACGGAGCAGACGTGGGTGCACAAGATGTGCTTGGCTTCACTCCACTGTTCCTAGCTACCGGTTAGTAATATTGTTTAATTAAACAATTGGAACCAATGCAAAGAGAAGGAAAGATGAAGCAAACACATCAGGATTCTGTAGGTTATTTACTAATGTAGGTTATTTACTAATGTAGGTTATTTACTAATATCCACTTACAACCTTTCTCCGTTCGAGGACTCGGTTCTATTATTAGTTCCATTGTTATAGTCCAGAATGAAAAGATATTGAATTAGACTGAACAATAATGCGAAAGTGTTTGGTGTTGAGTAAGGCCATCCTTAAAAATTGTTTGTTTGCAGTTTCCCTACTTAAATTTGTTCTTAAAAGTGGTTGATGGAAAGGAAACTTTTTATTTTCAGAAATCTCATATTTCAATGTATAAAACCCCTATGTTTTAGTGCTTTTTCTGAAAGCAAAATATTTTTACCAAAAGTTCCAAAAAAGAGATAGAGTATAGCTGCCATTTTTAGTGAGTTTGTCAGGAAACTACAAACAAATAAATGTTAAAGGATGTCCTAACTTGCTATATTTTGTATATTAGATATTTGTTGTTTAGTTCTTTGGTGAGGAATTGGCTGTATTTTGTAGGTCGTTACCCAAATTTGGAGGTGGCCAAGTACCTACTGACTGAAGGAAAATCTGATGTTAATGTAAAAACACACAGCGGGGCCACTCCACTCCATGGGGCATCTCTACAGGGCAACATTGGTAAGGGGCTGTTACAATTACCCATTCAGTCCTACTGCATTAGGCCTGTAGTATTCTAGAAACCATTCAAGGGTTCCTACAGGCCTTGAAAAGGCCCTAAAAACAAAGTAGTTGGTCATGAGAAAATCTTAAATTGAAGAAAAAAATCTTAAATTGATGAAAATGCCCTAAAAGCCCCTAACTTTAACAAAAAAAATGTCTTGAAAGGGTCATAATGAGCCTTGAAATTGAATAATAATTATTAAATTATAATTGTATATCAATTTTGGTGGTTTTGTGGTATTATTCTCATGGAAAAAGAAATCAGGAAATAGTTATTTTCTAGATTTTTGGACTACCAACAAGTAGTAGTTTACCTATCTTGATATCTGTACTTTAAGAATTTGCAAATGGCAGGAGTTTATATACCTTAAAATTTTACTGAAAAAGACTCTACAAAAAGTTTGAATTTCGTATTAAATTCCTGTTTGAACCCTTGTTTACTATCTAATAGAAATATTTCAAAAATCATCACTGAAACATTACTTTCATAACCCTCAAGCTAAAGTCAATACCAAAATCAGGGGCAACTTCTTTGTGGTCAATTTTGTATGCATGCCTTACATTTTAAACTATCAATATATATATACTTTGATGATTCTCAACATGGAGAAGTATGTTCTATGATCCTAACAAAACAGTAGTGAATTTTTTAAAGTTACTTTGTTATCAGGGAATGAAAAAAACCGTCATGTAAAATGTGATAACTGATCAATTCTTCAAATGTGATTTAATGCCATATTGCCATTGAGATGTTGATATACTGTGTAGATTGTTTGAAGTTGCTGCTGGAATGTAATGGCGACCCACGAATAGAAGATGAAGATGGAACCACCCCATTTGAACTGGCAAAGGACGACGAGACCAAGGCCGTCCTCCATGATGCCATTATAGTGTTTGATGCCAAGAGAGACACAGTGGGTTTGTAGTACATTCTTACATCTTACATTGGACTGCTGAACTCGGAGTTTACACTGCTGAGCTCGGAGTTTACACTGCTGAGCTCGGAGTTTACATGGCTGAGCTCTGAGTTTACACTACTAAGCTCTGAGTTTACACTACCGAGCTCTTGAGTTTACACTGCTGAGCTCTGAGTTTACACTGCTGAGCTCTGAGTTTACATGGCTGAGCTCTGAGTTTACACTGCTGAGCTCTGAGTTTACACTGCTGAGCTCTGAGTTTACACTGCTGAGATCTGAGTTTACACTACTAAGCTCTGAGTTTACACTGCTGAAGTCTAACTTTACAGTTCCTATTGAACCACAGAGCTCTTACATAACAGTTTTATATTGAACTGCTGACGGAGCCTTGAAGTTTAAACTGATGGGTTCAAACTTCAGAGTTTCTGTAAAACTGCTGAGCTCTTGAGTTTCCACTGCTGAGCTCTGCCTTTACAGTTTCCATGAACCCTTTGAGTTCTAAGTGTCCACTTCTGAGCTCCAACTTTACACTGGCTGCCTCTATCAATGCTCGGAAGTTTACACTGAGCGAAAAGGTCTTAACCTTCGCTCATATAGATAAGGTATATATTTGTGCACACTTTATGTTCTTAGTTTACACTGACAAGTTTTGAGTTATAACACTCTTGAGCTCTGCATTATATGCCCAATTGAGTTCTGCAAATACAGTTTCTAAATATCATTAAACTGTTGAGTTTCAGGTTTACACTGATAATATCCAAGTTAATATATCTTTTCTGTTGACAGATGCTATTTGTGCCTGGTGTAAGCAGATCCCCAAGGCAGGTCTGAAGAGGTGTGGTCGGTGTCACGTGACCATGTACTGTCAGCGTGATTGTCAGGTGAAGCACTGGAAAGAAGGAGGACATCGCATTGCTTGCTCAGGTGAGTAGCGGGCCAGTTTTTAATGTGTGGATGATATTATACTAGTTAGCAAGTCATCTCTAATAGTATATATTGTAGTATTCAGGATGAATTTTGATGTTGTACAGTGTCGTTTCTTGGTGGAATTAATTAACGAGGGAAAGTGATCAAGTGTACATGTATTCTAGTAAGTAACAAACATCAAATGGTTTAAAAAGTGTGACATTCTTTTAAATTTAAAGACACATTTGTGTATAACAGACTTTTCTGTGAAATTTGTTTGAATCAATGCCAAGGTCATGAAATATGACTCAGATATGATTAATATATCTTGAAAATTTTCACTTACTTGTAAATTGAAATTCACTTCTTGGCCTAAAACTCCCAACAGAGTTTTAAGTACTTACAGGTTGATATTTTATGGTGCGGAAATAAAATTCGGCAAGACCAGTTAGCTATAAACATTTCAGCACTATAACCACAAGGTTAATTTCGTGGAATTGCTCAATGCTGTGTACTAATATCTACAGTCCAGACAACACTTGGCCTTCATTACAAAGATTGTTGAATGTTGAATTGCGGCAAATAAACACTTTCTACTGCACTGTAAAATATTTTGAAACCTTTGGCTATCTCCAAAGAATGTGCCCTTTGGAATTAAGAGATAAAAAAGTGTAAATTTAACTGTGAATATTCAGTATTTGGTCAGTTGCGCCAGAGAAATATACTTTCATACTAAAAAGTTAAATTGAGTTACATTATTTTGTAATTGCAATATCATCATATGAATGTGAAATATTCTTTGATAATGTTTTGCTTCAGGCTTTATTGTGGCGCGACCCTTTCATGCTAATGAGAGAAAGGGACAAGGTATACAGACCTCCTTCTACAGAGTGATGGGTTCCACGAAACCCAATGTCAAGGTCTTCATGCGCAACGCCAGTGAAGCCCCACAGAAAATGGAATTTCTCAGGAACAAGAGATTTGTAGTCAAAGTACAGGTTCCAATTGGTATGTTGTAAATAACTATGGGGAATGCAGTGAAATCGTGTCTTTTACGCTGACTGCATGTGTTTAAAAGATATACATGTACAGTACAACCTCGACATAATGCTCCTTTCATTTGCCACCTTGTTTACCCCGAACCTATTTCAGTGTCCCTTTTTCTCGTTTTCTTAAGAATTTCCTTTTATACAATTCCTCCAATTTATTGCCAAACCTCTTTATAACGACAAAATTTCTGTGGACAAATGGTGGCAGTATAACGAAGTTTTACTGTATGTGCATGAGGGTTGGTTACTTTGGCAGTTACTGGATGTGCATGAGGGTTGGTTACTGTCGCAGTTACTGTATGTGCATGAGGGTTGGTTACTGTCGCAGTTACTGTATGTGCATGAGGGTTGGTTACTTTGGCAGTTACTGTATGAACGATACAGAAATCTGGAGTAAAGAAATATATGATTGGTAAATAGGGTAATCTAGGTTACAGAAATGTTGATGGTAGGGTAGTGTCACAGGAAGTCCTGTGAGACTACCCTACCATCAACATGTCTGGACTCTTCACAAATGTATGGGTGGTAGATACAGAAATGGACTACAAACTTTCAGGAGTGTATGTATTGCTTTATTTTTAAGTTCACCGTGTGATAAGTTATGGGAACTTAGGCAACAGAAATATATTATAGGTGATAGGGAAATTTAGACTACAGAGATATACAGAGATATACTGGGGTAATATACCGATATACAGAAATATATGTGTGTTAGCTAGGGTTATATACAGAAATATATGTGTGTTAGCTAGGGTAATATACAGAAATGTACCAGTAGTAGCTAAGGTAATGTATATGAGACTATATACAGAAATGTATAGGTGTCACAGATAGAGAAATCTAGGATACAGAAATGTATAGGTGTCACAGATAGAGAAATCTAGGATACAGAAATGTATAGGTGTCACAGATAGAGAAATCT
>JAUMHH010164478.1:0-14825 GCA_032359455.1 Chlamys rubida | reverse complement strand
CATTGGTGATACTATTCTTATCTATCAGTTAAGATAGCTTACTCATTGGTGATACTATTCTTATCTATCAGTTAAGATAGCTTACTCATTGGTGATACTATTCTTATCTATCAGTTAAGAGTTATTTGACAAAATTTGTGTTTGTTCCCTTACAGCCCTGAAGCGCAAGCTGATGATGAGGCGGTCCGTATCAGAGCTGGTGGATCAGGGCATTTATCCTCGTAAGTACTTACCCCTCCCTGACTGTGTGATGTCACCAGGGAGGGGCGGCTTTATGACTTATCTTCTTTATATATCCTCCCTGAGAAAATCTCCCATATCCAAAATTTTAATCACTTAATAGGAAAGATCCTTTATAAGTCATTAAGTCGTTTCTGTACAGTTTATAAAAGATACACATAAAAGGGAAGTACAATGCAGTATTCCTTAGTCATTATGTAGTTGGCCTACTGTTCTGTAACCCTGCTGGTTCACCCTTCAAGCTAAACAACAGGTAATGCTCAAGTTGTTTGGTGATTGTATAATGTTAGTGATTTGTGTTTGGTATGTGTCGTTTGGAATATGTTCTCCAGATAGTGAAGGTTCATACTCTATTCCTATGTTTTTGCCAGCTCTGAAAACACCACCTGCGTTTGCGGAGCAGAGAAAGCATCTAGAGCGGGCTAAGGTAAGTATCTTAAGCCATTACCCGCCTACATTATCGCAGTATTACATAGCTTCTGTACGATCCCATCCTTGTCGTCAAAATGCTTAAAGGTTATCTCGTCTGATGTTACTGGTGTTGATGTTGGCATAGTTTCCAAGAGTTGTGAGGATCCTAAATGGGATATTGACACTGAGATTGTCTAACGGTGGTAAAGTAGATACGGCTGTCAAAATAGCACTTTACCTTCAGTTCACCATAGGTTAACTCTACAGAGCTTTTCAAAATTTAAAAGAATAACAAAAATGTATCTTAAAGATTGTTTATTGGTTGTATTGTAATGTAGATTATACCAGTGCATACATAACACACTGACAAGAACACACCACCCTTTGCAGGGATGATTGTTTGGGTTTTCCACTTTTCTCTTCTAATACTTATCCTAATGGACATTTTGCAACTTGATGCAAATACATAATATCACTTCTCTCCATGTCAAAAATTAACTATCCAAAATCTGCCTAGAATATACTGCATACACTCTAGTGAACAAGTTGTGTTGAGGGGCGATGTGAAACACAACCACTTGTCACATTAGAGATCCCATGCAGACTTTTGAAGATGTCAAAAGTGGGGAGCACCACAGTGAAGTTCAGTGAGTGTAATCTGTGACATGTGTGGCAAATAGTTGGTACAACACTACATGTGGCTGGTTATCATTTGTAGTCCTTACGACTTAATACAGGGCTCCTTTCAAGTAAGTACGACCGAGCTCGGCGATTACATCTTGACTGCGTCTGCACCCAAAGCACTGTAATAAATATTATCTGTACTGCATTGGATTGTTGCTGCTGGAGATTGTAGGTTTTAATATAAACAAATGTAAAGCTTGGTTGCTTTATATAATTTGAAATATATCCAAACTGTACAATTCTTCATGGTTTGTCTCTGTCATCTGTTATCTATTTCTTTAAAAAAAAAACTTCAAGAGTTCAGTAGAATGATATTAATTGTACGTACATTGTAGCTAGCGTTAAGCTTTGAGCGTATTCTCACTTTGGTAGCTGTAGGTTTGAGAGTTGGACCAGACCGCTGTGATGGTGTGGCAGTAAAGACTGGGGTGTACATGGCACCAAGATTTATCCAGCTGATGTTTATACATTGTGTGGCCCAGCGCTCTACCATTCTAGCAGATGCAGCGTTATGTCAGAACTAGGCACATACAGCACTCCACTGCACGCGCAACACACATTCCCCTCTTATTTATTATGCAATAAACCAATGATAGAACAATTTGTTGGCCGTGAACAAAAAAATGGCAAATAAAAAGTTATTTAGGTCATTATTCAACAATACCTAATTGTTGATTAATTTAAGTTCTAACCAATGTCTTCAAAACATACGGAGTTGTTGTCAAGGCCTGGACTTGGCAGCGTGCCAGGTGGTGGGATTATCCTGAACAGTTTCATTTTGATGTATCTTTGAGGTGCTTATAGGTTGCCAACTTAGACTTGAATGTTGAGGTTGGTTGTAGTGATGGGATTGCCAGATGTTCCACTGAAAGAGTTGTGGCTTATATAAATAGTTACCTGCGGTTCAGCTGTATCAGCCATTTGCCTGCACTGGTTAGGTACATCAGCAGACTGGAGTGGTGCTGGGTTGATGACAAAGAAATGGTGACTTGATGACCTTTTGGGCCATACTACCGTGCTTGACCTTGATCAGAATGTCTCTACAAAGGCTATATGGCTGCCTTGTTCTTTGTGTTGATCAGATACATGTGTTATTGACATGAAACATTTTGAGAACAAATTGTCACAATTTTGATATGGCTAAAATGAAAATGCTGGGCACTGTATTCAATTTTACAAAGTTTAGAAGTTTTGTGATATAGGCATTGACCTACATATTATATAGAAACTTCAAAGTTAACGAAAATAATATTAAAAATAAAGGGAATCCAAAAAACAAAAGGAAAGACAACCATGAGACAAATTGATGTGAGCATTCTCTGCACCACATGTGGTGCCATTCAGGTCGTGATTCAAAGTATGGTTTTATGTTGTACAACCTTGATCTGAGTAGAGCGACCTTGCACTGGTGAAATCACCTGGACCTGTTGGGAACCTGCCTACCAAACAAACACCATTTTACATTAACTGTTGCTGACAAATAAACTTGACCTACATACTGTTTATGTTACACAGGGAACATTGTCAGTTGTTTACACTACCTCACATGTGAATGCTGCTACCCACCAAATTACATAACAAGTGGCACTACAAGACAGGCTGCTGTTTGTCATCAGGTCTACACCGCCTCCTCCTATAGCTCTGCTTACCCCGCCTAGCCCTTTTCTGTAACTCTTCTTAGCTTGCCTAGCCCCTTCCTGTATCTCTGCTTACCTCGCCTAGCCCCTTACTGTATCTCTGCTTTCCTCGCCTAGCCCCTTACTGTATCTCTGCTTACCTCGCCTAGCCCCTTCCTTTTGTAGTTCTGTTAGCCTAATCTAGTCCCTTCCTTTAGATCCTCTAACTTAGCCTAGCCCCTCCCTGTAGCTCTCTAAGCCTAATCTAGTCCCTTCCTATAGATCCTCTAACTTAGCCTAGCCCTTCCTGTAGCTCTGCTAGCCTAGTCTAGTCCCTTCCTTTAGATCTTCTAACTTAGCCTAGCCCCTCCCTGTAGCTCTCTAAGCCAAGTCTAGTCCCTTCCTATAGATCCTCTAACTTAGCCTAGCCCTTCCTGTAGCTCTGTTAGCCTTGCCTAGTCTACTCCATTGTCATTTAGAAGTTTGTTACCTTGATAACATCGATGGAATATAATAGTTATTATTTTATACTTTTATTGAAGTTCCATGTTTGTCGATACTAATACAATACCTCCAAGTGTTACTGGTGTTCACTGTAAAGCAACCCAGTTGGTTCACAATCAGTCACTCCAACCCTCCACACAACAACAATTAATATCTAATTGCTTACATAACTTGGAGTAGGCATTGATAGATATATACAACAACACTCGAGCTCACAACTTGACATCAAAGATACACCCGGCCACCAACTCATCTGTGTATTATCTACACAAGTGCTCGTCTTTGTGCTGTCTTACCATTCCATTTTCTGGAAGTTCAATTTACTTTTTATTCTATTTTTACAGTTGTGTCTATACTTATCAATTAATGGCTATACACACATTCTTTGATCAACAGAGCTATGAAACATTTTTGAGAACCTTTCTGAATTCTCAAGAATGACAAAAGTCTTTCTAGAGTCAGTGTTTGAGATTAGGATTGTAGTCATTCCTATTGGATGATTCTTCACGGGTTGTGGTATGTTCCACCCTATAGAACAGTGGGCATTTCTTAACAAGGGCTAAATATAAAGGCATGTTGTTATTACTAATAGGATTTGGCAGGAACCAATGTTCTAGCGATGTAGCATATTTTCAATATTTGAAATAAACAGGTACTTCATATAGAGCATTTTACAAAAACATATGATTAAGCTGTAACTGGTAACTACAGGATGCTGAATAGATCTTATACAGTGTTACAATGATTTAATTATCCTCTAATTATCTTAATGTTTAGAAAACAGATGTTGATAGAAGCTTTTAAACAAACTACTCCTCGGTTTGCTTATTGAGTCTTTAGATATTTATTCTTTATAATCGTCTATCTGTTGAGCAATGGTAGACCTAGATAGGACAGTAATGTTATTTAGAGTACTGAAAGTAAAAGAACCATTTATTAGATATTTTGTGTTGAAGGTCAGACATATTGCCTAAGGACAGTTACAGTCGCCCAGAAACACAGCCTAGCCAGATTACAGAAGTTTGGTTGATTTAGTTCTGGGTTATCCAAAGTTATCATTCAATTGAACAGGGAATTGTCAATTCTTAGAGGTCTGTTGTAGGCCAAAGGTTCTACTGAAATGCTAGGACAGATGAGTGACATACTAATGCAATGTTAGTTGATATTTCTCTCCACCCGTCTAACATGTGGTAGTGTAGAGTGAGACAAACCTTCCCCGCGCTCTAGTCTTGCTGTACACAGTCTAACATGTGGTAGTGTAGAGTGAGACAATATGTATACAGGAACCTTCCCCGCGCTCTAGTCTTGCTGTACACAGTCTAACATGTGGTAGTGTAGAGACAATATGTATACAGGAACCTTCCCCGCACTCTAGTCTTGCTGTACACAGTCTAACATGTGGTAGTGTAGAGACAATATGTATACAGGAACCTTCCCCGTGTACAATCACCCACTTTACAGCATTCTAATCCTCTTAGGCTTTCTCATTGCTAAATAAATATTTGCTCTTCTTTAAAATAAATCTCTGCAAATTAAAAGTAATTTACAAGAGTGAACCTATTTTTCACTGTTAAATGCAGAATTGGCAGTAATCAAGAATAAGCGAAAGCCCTGGAAGTGCTTTTTTTCCTTCATACAGTATTAATTATTTGGGAGTCCTTGAGTCATTCTGGAGATGTGGTCCTGGAGAGGGAGGAATTTGGCAAGCCCCCAGGTGTATTATCCTCCCTTAGCACAGCAGTTGGTGCACAGGTTTAATGGGTACTGTCTATCACCTGGTCAAATGCTTCTCCCTCTGTTGCTGATGCTGGCACTGCCTGCTACACAGGCCCAGGGGGATACCTGTCATGTTATTTGCGCCTACACACCAGCTTTCAGCAGCAGTAGTTCAACTCCTCAAACATCTAACATGCACTTTTACTTCTTGAAACCAATAGTAACATTTAATCATTGTTCTTATGAAAGTGAACACTGGCTGTATTTATGTGCACATCTGTTGGGCTGTGGATGCTGATGACAAGTCAGTGGCTGCTAGAACTACCTGCAGATGACCTCTGTCCCCATGTACTCTACTGCTGACATGGCCCCTATACATCGCATCCTGTCATTCAACACATGTACTTTTCCCAATCTAATCACTCGGTACTTTACCCAGCCACAGAATAATTTATCACACCAACATATAAAAATCAGGTAAGATTTACCATCCTCAGAAACAGTTCTGCTTTCCTCTGCCCCAGCTCGTTGAAGACAGCAGAGCTGTGTTAAACCATTAATCTCTTTTATTTGGCTTATTATGAGATTCCAGGAATGAGAATCTGACAGTAATTGCTCAGTGTTGAAATTAATGTTGATTTGGTGATGAAATTGATGATCTCCATTAAGCTTTGATTTGACTTGATAGTTTCTCCCAAGGATATGACCGAATTTTCGACAGGTGCACAGCTGTACTACTGTATATACAGTCTATAAGATTAAGCTGTCTCTCATTACATTACTTACTGGTTAGTTCTGGTTTAGTTCTATTCATGCTAGTTCTGGGTAGAACCTGTTGTTTATTTCTATTCAGGCTAGTTCTGGATAGGACCTGTTGTTTAGTTCTATTCAGGCTATAGTTCTGGGTAGGACTTGTTGTTTAGTTCTATTCAGGCTATAGTTCTGGGTAGGACTTGTTGTTTAGTTCTATTCAGGCTAGTTCTGGGTAGGACCTGTTGTTTAGTTCTGGGTAGGACCTGCTGTTTAGTTATATTCAGGCTAGTTCTGGGTAGGACCTGTTGTTTAGTTCTATTCAGGCTAGTTCTTGGTAGGACTTGTTGTTTAGTTCTATTCAGGCTATAGTTCTGGGTAGGACCTGTTGTTTAGTTCTATTCAGGCTATAGTTCTGGGTAGGACTTGTTGTTTAGTTCTGGGTAGGACCTGTTGTTTAGTTCTATTCAGGCTAGTTCTTGGTAGGACTTGTTGTGTAATTCTATTCAGGCTATAGTTCTGGGTAGGACCTGTTGTTTAGTTCTGGGTAGGACCTGTTGTTTAGTTCTATTCAGGCTAGTTCTGGGTAGGACTTGTTGTTTAGTTCTATTCAGGCTAGTTCTGGGTAGGACCTGTACTGATGACATTACCAGACTGACTTTTGATCCCTGAATTTTTTTTGCTACTGAGTGAAGACTTAAATTTAATTGAAACAAAACACTTATTAGAGTATATGGTTGTGTAAGGGGTTGACTTGGGTCTGTTGACATTGTATTAAGGTACAGGGTTATGTAAGGGGTTGCATTTGGTCTGTTGACATTGTATTAGGGTTCAGGGTTATGTAAGGGGTTGCATTTGGTCTGTTGACATTGTATTAGGGTACAGGGTTATGTAAGGGGTTGCATTTGGTCTGTTGACATTGTATTAGGGTACAGGGTTATGTAAGGGGTTGACTTGGGTCTGTTGACATTGTATTAGGGTACAGGGTTATGTAAGGGGTTGACTTAGGTCTGTTGACATTGTTTTGGAGCACACCAGGTCATCCACCCCTTAGTGCTAGGCTATTGTCTCTCTGTTACTAGTGTTGGGGGCACCACCTGGGAACACAGATAAACAGAGGTTTTGTGCAGCTATGTTAACGATGTCCACTAGAAGTTTCTGAAGGTTCAGTGAGTAGGTTCATCTGATAAGAATTCATTCCTGACATATTTATTTATGTGTCCATCCCAACAACTGGGATGTGGAGCTGCCTACAGCTGGTGTACACAGAGCCTACACCAGTGAGTCCAGCTATTGTTTGTGTATATAAATACATCTGTCAATATTGATGTTGTTATTTCTCACTCCAATATTTTTTTGTTTTTATAAAGTCCAGAGTTCTCCTCGGTATTAAAGCTTTCCATACAGAAGCTAACATGTTCTATTTTAGTCTTGTCTATTGATTGTGACCTACCTCCTATGTTGGTTGAAACTTAATAAACTTTACATGAACATTCTGAATATCCATATCAATTAAAAGTTATTCTGAAGCACAAATATCTTTAAACCTTAGCAAAGACTAATCTAATAAATCACAATGTTGAGATTAGTAACAAAGAACATTTTAGTGTTTCACAAAACTTTAATAAAGACGGAATGGAACACCTGGGTGGGTGAGCATCTCTTACAGAGTAGGACTTATGTCTGTATTATATCACACTCAGGATATAGAGATGTGTTCCTGTGTCAGTAACAGATGTTTGGGGCTGGAGTGTGGGAGTGTTACCCTACACAAATCTCACTCCATTACTTTTCATTTAAGTGCTAATTTTAGACTTTTTAATGAAGGTTAATTGACACTATCATGTGTGATTACTTAGTGAAAAACAGGTGTCTGTTGATGTTTTATAGAGACAGCGACACCTATCAACAGCTGATAGTTGTATATACTGTTAGAACAAGGAAGGAGCGGGATAATAGCAAGATATTCAGGACAAATCTTGAAGTTGACTTTAAAAACAAATTCATGCCTAACCAACATTAGAATTAAATTGTTTATCCAGTTCTATGAGATGTTCACTAATACAATATCTGTCTCCAACCATGTAACATGTTAAAATCAGCCAGCCAACACTTTCTATCTTTTGACATGAATGGCAAAATGTTTTATAGCCTTATGAGCAACAGATCAAGGTTTTGGATTCAAGAAAGTTTAACCTCCAATACTGATATACAGTCATAAGCCAGGGCAAACAAGTTAGACATTTGTAGGGGTGGGAATTTACAATTGACTTGGACTAGTGTGATGGATCAGATGTCAGGCAGTAAGTAGATGTGTAAGAAGTTTAGGGACCTACAGCGTTACCTGGAGTATAGAACTGTAGTCCTCGATTTTCTCAAGGACTCAACCCAACAAACTACATTTAATGAGAAACTGCTTGATGACCCCATTGCTTCCAAGTGTACCAGAAAGATAAATGGCCTCAGGTGTCAATCCTACCAGAGAGATAGATGTTTTTGTGTGTCAAACATGGAAATGATCCAGATCTGGTAGCTAAAGGTCATCATGGCAACGTTAAATGAAAAATTGTGAGTGCTTTTGGACTAGTTACTTGATATGTTGTGAGTCTGGCAGTGCTGTTCTGTGGTTGTGATTTGATAGAGGTCGGTAAATAAACAGCTATTATTGACACCAACATGTAATGTGATCTCACTACATTTCAAAGACAGCCTTGTTAAGAAAATAACTGTTTTATGAAAGATAAAAAGGGTTGTTATTATCCTTTCTAAAAATTGTGCTTAATGTGGTGATACAAAAATTGATAGTGTTTGTTTCAAGATTATATATGCCTTATCATGCCAATACGAGAAATGAACATTTTCATAAGAGAAAGGAGGGTTTATGTAACTGATGTGACATATCTGGAAGTTACCATAAACATGAGTGAGAGATTTCCCATATTTGACAAGGGAGTTTTTGTTTGATATCCTCACTGAAATGTTGGTGGTATACAAAACTACAGCGCAGGTTATGGGAATATGTGCAATGAAAACAAAATCAAACATCTGTAGACATTCAGGCCATGATTGTGTAGTACAAAAGTTTTGTGACTCCGACTTAATTGCCAAATTATTTCTTTGAACTTTGTCCTTAATCAAACCTCAACAATTTAAGGGTCAAAACTCATGGTCTAAATTGGCTAGCCTTGTTAATTTTTCTGCTCCAATGTAACTTGTTCAAAACAGGTCTGCTATCTGTTGGAGGAGCAAGGTCAGTGCTGCAATGGGGAATGTCTGTTGTATGTCGTACAGCTAACCATTCAGGAGCATCAGGTGCACCTACGTACCGTGGCTGTCATAGCATTCTTATCTCTGAACAACTAACATTTCTATTTCAAATAGAAAACCATTGGCATAAATTCACCACACATATTTGATAGCTGTTTTTCAACTGCCGCCAGCCACGTCTGATGACGTTGTGTTCGATGGTGATGTCAGACATACTGATGTTGTGTTATTTCTTTTGGAAAACACAATTTATTGTGGATTCCACTTCTCTGATTTATATCTGAACAATTTGGCAAAGACATGTTTTCAAATTGTTGTAAGATGACTGGCAGTGTCCAGACATCAAATGGCAGAGTGTCAATAAAACTATTGGAAATATGATTTTAATGCAGGTTTATCAGAAATAAGCAATCTTCTATGTAGAGTATTTTCTGATAGGTCTGTCTAATAATGTTGTATTTCATACATTCGGAGGAGCTCAGGCCAAGATTTCCTAACTAGCTATTTACTGTTGTTACATTAAATCTAACTTTTTTTTTCAAAGGACCACCATCAGGTGAATAAAAAGTAATCTTCCAAGTCTTTTAGGATAGGTTCAATTCCATCAGTAAAAAGTAACATGATATATGGCTGGTGTTAACAAAATTTAATGTGGCACACACAACCACACACAACTAATGTACATGCATAACACTCACTCACTCACACACACTCACAGTCACACACAACTAACGCACAAGACTCACATGGACTCACACACTCACAACTAATGCACAAGCATAACACCCAAGCATGCACACATAAACAAAAAACTAACGTGTACGCATAACACTCACACAGACACACACAATTAACACTCACGCACACACACCCAAATAACGCACAACTATAACACTCACACAGACACACAACTAAAGTTCATGCATAATACCCACGCACACACACCCAAATAACGCACAACTATAACACTCACACAGACATGTACACACAACTAATTTACATGCATAATACCCACACACGCACACACAAACACAACTAACGCACATGCATAACACTTGCACAGATACACACAACTAACAATCACACAGGTACACACAACTAACACACATTTCACACAACTAGCACACATTCACACAACTAACACACAGACACACAACTAGCACACAGACACACAACTAAGCAGTACAGACATTAATACAGTTTGTGACCAGGATTAATTGGTAGGTAATCAGTCCTAATAGATAGAGTTATGGCAACAGGATGAAATAGGGTCTATATTTAGAAACTTGGTCACAGTCAAGGTTCTGTATGGATGCCAGATGTTCTCCCCTCAATAAACAATATGTATGAGCTTTATGGCTGTTTTTATAAGCTGCCTGGTGATTGCTACCAGTTTGATGGTTTTGTTGATATTGTTTCCTTCTGATTGCCACCATTTTATGTTTTTTCTATAAACTATTTTGCAATTGGTATAATGTTTATGGTTTTTCTCTGTACTCTTTCTCAGTATAAGATGTTCATCATTACTTGTTAATGTTAAGGACAAGTGAGCATAGCTTGTCAATGATAATTTAAGGCCATTGATCACACTCCTTAGTAGATGTTTATCATATTAGGTACATAAGGCCAACAGATGCAAGCTCAGCGTAGCATTTGACTTGGTGGTGATTGTAGTTAGATACGGTGGTCAATGTTGTACAGATAGGGAGGGTTAGGTAACGGGGTGGGGCATGCTTCCTGGGGGATCTGTCAGCACCAGTTAATGATGATACACTGGGATCACAGGGGTTACTCAGTGTAACTCTTACTGCAGGGAGGATCTGCAGCTGTTACTGTCAAACCCAACACAAACAAGAGAAAATAGGTCACATTCCCTTACACAAATAACTGCGCTTGAAATGAAATTATAGATCCTGAAATTTTTCGATTAAAAAGAAGAGTGGAGATGTATGATTTAGACTAACTGTTGTTTGAAAAGTACATGTGGTTTATTGTGTAAAGAGGCATTAGGCCCCGGAGGACGAAGCAATTATATGATCAGGGTTGTGTAATCAGTGCCCCCTCAGCCTGTGGAGACATCAGCCTGCTTATCTGTAATACAGACAATTCATCCATATCTATCAATCAAGTGGCCTGCAATTTTGTATCTCATTATTTATATGATTATATAAGATAAAGCTAGTTATCAGAGGCTGTGTAGTTTTGGGAGTCCTTCATTAGTTTGTGGAGCTACTGGTCTTCTGTGGCCTACAGATGGCTGGTCTGTGTGCTGTACTAGGCTGCTGTATACTGCCAAGTCAGGTTGGCTAATACTGGCACTATGGGGTACCTGGTGGAAGTCACTCAATTAAATTAAATTGTTGCCTGTGTTCCAGTCCCATACAATTATCAAGCCTGATTTCTTCATATTTGCTGGCTGACTGGGTTTGTGGGTGTTTGATGTGGCCATGCTAGCCAACCTTGTTGAGACAGGGTGTCTGTTGAGAGGAGGTTACCAGAGTGATAATGAGGATGAACTCAGGGATGGCCCCTCTACCTTGTGTTCCCTTCCAGTCCCATCACCAGGACCATGTTCCTGTCGACCCTTCTCTACTTTGATCTACTAGTCAGCTTCAGAAAAGGCTGTCAGAATTTCACATCTGGACAATGACTGCACCCAGTAGCCCAAAATAGTTCTTTTCAGCTAAAATAGTTGCTTTAACAGTTCCCAGCTTATTTTGAAAGAAGTCACCGCATTCAGAGTAGTTATGTCGATGTTTATTAGTTCACCTGGCCAAAAAGGTAGACAACTTCTTTGACTTTTTTGGATTTGGTATTTCAACCTTTATTTCATAATAAAGATTATTCCATCGCAAACAATATTTGACAGCAGGTTCGCCAGCACTGTCCCACTATCCAGCCATGTTTAATCCATCCACTTCTAAACAGTTTGTTTACTATCCAGTCACCACTAATCTGGTTGTTTGTCCCACTATCCAGTCACCACTAATCTGGTTGTTTGTCCCACTATCCAGTCACCACTAATCTGGTTGTTTGTCCCACTATCTAGCCACCACTAATCTGATTGTCTTTTCCACTATCCAGTCACCACTAATCTGGTTGTTCACTATCTAGCCACCACTAATCTGATTGTCTTGTCCACTATCCAGTCACCATTAATCTGATTGTCTTGTCCACTATCCAGTCACCACTAATCTGATTGTCTTGTCCACTATCCAGTCACCCCTAATCTGGTTGTCCTATTCTCCAGCCAGTGCTTTAGGAGGTCGATTATTATACCTTTCCTGTATGAAATGACTTGGCTGTCTCACTATCCAGCCACTATTGTCGGGAATAAAGACGACTGGATTAACTATACTTCACTTTGTGAAATCCTATGTTTTCTTATATTAATCCAAATGTTGCAAAGATTAATTACTGATTTGGTTTTCTACTTGACAGACTGGAGATTTGTTACGACACAAAATCATACATCGCCCTGATCGACAGCTGCTGGTACAACAACATATACTAGAAGGTAAATAAAAACGCCCCCAATCTATATGGAGGGACAGTTTGGTGGATTGTAACTTAACCTTTGACCCTGACCTTTGAGAAGTTCTTCATTCTCTATGTTTATTCATTGATCAGAACCAATATAAAGAATGTTGGAGGTCAGAAGTTCAATGTAAGAGACTATCCACCCAACTGGTTTTGTTTTGAAGTGTTCTAACCAGACATGCAACTTAACAAGATAAAGGTCACCAAGGCAAAATGTCAAGGTCACCTTCAGTATTGAGTTCATTGATTCAAGGGTGCATGGAGTTGACCAAACCTACATTGAATGTTAAAAGATAGAAATCACATTTCGGTGTTACCTCATACTGAGTCGGACCAGCAATAATTTAACATCTCCTTCCTCTTGTTACAATAATTTGGAAAATAGGATTTCTGGATATGTCCCTGTGACCAAAATGTGGCGACACCTATGGTTTCACTGTACCTCCATCTTTACCTCCAGCTTCAATATTACACAATTATCAGTGAAACAAAATCCAGACAACAGGATTTAAAACATTTCAAAATGCAATTTTATTTTCTTAAATGAACGAAGAAGAAAATTTGATGAGGTGTTATGGCCAGCTCCATGTTACCAGAACAGGGGATGTGTATAATGAAATAGAATAAACTTACTCCCTAGCATTGATGACTAGTGTGTTTACTATAGTGATGTTTACTATATGTTTGCTGTTATGTAACCCAATGGAATCAAGACCAATTCATAATTCTCTGTTCAGTATCCATATGCACCATTTCCTTTTTGCATAACATGTTCCTAACTTTTCATCTTGACTAATAATGCTATGCTATTTCACCTCTCCGTCTCTCCTCCTGCTAACCTGTTAGTCACACATAGGGGTAACCATAGGTGGCCAATTAATTACTTGGGCACATGTTCTCCCTAATGGGCACATTTAATTAGACAATAACAGATCTGATACCATTGGTGTAGTCTTTATTATTACCAAAAAAGAGCGGAAGTCTACAAATTAGGAGGATATCGAAAAAAGTCATCTTTTAACTTCTGCAGCCTTTGCATTTACATAACGTGAATATCGGATGTTAGGTAAAAGGAAGTAGATGAAAGGTAAAAGAAGAAAACAAAAGAAATGTTCATGTAAAACACGTTATCATTAAATTCATGGCTGATATGTAGCAAATTTAAGAATAGAAAACAAAGGTATATTCATGCTGGATGATACTATCGGGAGCACATAGTTTAAAACTAGAAGCAGGTGCCCTTCAAAGAAGGCAGAGTATATTTTTGTGGAAGTTTGCTGCTGTCTTTAATTTTGTTTTGGTGTGTGGTTATTAATGCCTAGCTGCCTGCTGCTCACCTTACTGTAAGTCTGAAGAAACAAGAGTTGTGTTTCAATTACTCTTTTTTTGAAAAGACAAAAAATGGGAATGAAAAAACAGCCGCAATAACCAATATCCAAGGGTCTACCTTGATCTTAAAGGAACCATAAACAGTCTACCTTAATCTCAGTCAACCATCAGTCTACTTTGGATCAAGTACTACATATTCTATCTGTAAAGTATACAATTAAAATAATAAATTATGGACAGGGTTTTCAAAAAAAAAAAGCATTTGACAAAGTAGCCTTTAAAACTAACCAGCCAATGTTACATTTTAAGTCAAGGAAAAAAGGCTTCTTAATGATTGCCCGATAAGACTGAAGTATAAGCTGTACAATTTCTACTAGAGGTACTGATGACAATGTTGACACATAGTATAAATTAATTGTTATCAGAGTGCTTCTTTTCTGATTTTCCCATAAGCTGTTGTTTGACTTCCCTTTAGTTTGTTGATAAGTTTTTAAGTTGTGGTTGTGTGGCTATAAGGTGTTTTGCATGTCTTATGGTTTTGTGCCTTTCAGATACAAAAATAGACCCTTCTCTGCATGAGCGACAACGTCTGTTGAAGCGTGCTCGACTTGCAGATGATCTCAATGAAAAACTCCTTCACAGGCCAGGCCCACTGGATCTTATACGAGGAAACATTCTAAAAACTGAAGATGATATGCTCACAGACGCTATCACAGGTAGCTTGCTCCCCCAGCCCCACCCCCACCCCCACCCCATACAGGTGTAGGT
>JAUMHH010164467.1:0-17079 GCA_032359455.1 Chlamys rubida | reverse complement strand
TAATGGTGTTATTGTTAAAAGAAAATATTGTAAATATAAGGATTAACCTTTTATTTTGTTTAGTTTATGAGATAATACATCCAATGGAGCACGAGGTAAATTTCGTAAACGCGAAGGAGATAGCATATTTTCCAATGACATATTACAAAGTTTGCATTTATCGTTAATATATTTATTACGTGTTCAATAATTTTCACCTTACGTTATAATGTTTCCAACATGGTTGGCATCTAACAGTATGAGGGGAGACACACAAAGAATATACAGTTCGTGAATGTACATCGAAGATAGCCACCTCGTTACTACACAACAATGCAATTACGTTCTACACATTCTCTGGGTCTCCCCGTGCACGCCTGGTGCAGGCAACGTCGTGCATTCCTGAACTATATGACAGAAACGGCGGATTACACTAGGCAGTAGTAACGTGAAGGATTGTTTTACGAGAGGGCGTAACTTTGTTGATTGTGTAAATGCCATTCACACGTCTAACATAACTAGGCATATAGACATATTTATATTACGTAAATTGTAATGCAATAGAACGCTAATAAATAATAATATCGTTTCGTTTGTTTGATGCGGGAAACGTAATTGGGTAGTACTTGGGTCCTAATGAGAGCTCTTTCATGCTTTTGCACTTCACCCAACAAGCACCAAGCAAACGTTTGTAAAGCATGCATCGTTTTACCAGAGTGACGTCATTACTCTAACGTACGACAGACAGAGGTCAACAGTCATGTTTAAAACATATGTCTAAGGTTCTAGTTAAAATAGACCGCATGGGAGATGAAGTTAGTGCATTTTACTAATATGACCGCTCTTGCATGTTATATGTAAAACTTCAATGTGTTTGTTGGTGAAATTTGCAACTTCAAGTCAAATAAGGAGGTCACTGCCTAGGAACGAATCACATGGTATGCTTCTTTGTGGGAAACAAGTGCCACTGACACGTGGTCAAAACATCATAACGAGTATGTAATTATTTATTTAGTATTACAGCACTATATTGTGACGAATTGGTAACACAATCACAAACTATCCTTCATGTAATGCTACCTCAGCTACAATTACAGACATTCAATGTTTCACTTAGGAAATCCTTACAACATTGGTCTACTTAAAAATCACGTTACGTAGGGACATGAAGTAGAGCTCTACGTGTAAACGTTAGTTTTGTATTTTCATTAGAGAAGACTTCCCGTGGAAGTAGAAGAGACATTCGAGATATGTTGTACACAGTAACGGTATGCGACTTACACTACTTGTGTTTGTGTCCTGGTTGTTACGGTGATGAGCAGAAATGTTGTGGAGTATCTCGACACATCTTGGAGAGTGTCCCTGTCGTAACAGCCACAGAAAGCTGTAGCAAAACATAACTTTAATCCAAGTTGCTTGTATTTTCCCAGAGGTTCCTGAAACTGTCAGTCTGCATGTGTGTGATGAGTGTTTTCCCGTCAAGCAAGGAAAACGTACGAGGTGCCTAGATTTCTAACTCTAGTGTACTGTGTCTGGTACGACAAGGCATGTTCTGTTGTAACGGTTGGTAAGCTGAGTCCGTGAGACAACTGGAACAGAACCTACTTTTTATTTTAAGATTTCGGGCGTGTATCTGGCCGTCTTACTTTCACAAATTAATGTTTAACCGGCTCTGTAGTTTGACGTCACGTCATCCCATTACTGCAGTGTATTGTGATTGCACGCAATACATGTAGTTTTCATTAGTCATTGACATTCCTTATTATATCATATAGATGACTATTTAAGTATGGAAAATTCCTCTCTGCTAAATACTGTTTTATACAATTATCTGCTATGTGGCCAAATGCAAATCTAATTGATATTCGTACTGTAAAGGTAATATATAGCACGCGGATTTTACCTATTTATAGATTATCCACCATAATGCTTTATTGATTTTTTCCGTCAAGAAAATATTCAGTTTTCTCTAGAAGATACGCGTATAGCGTACTGAAGTACGGAGTTTACCCCGAACCCACATTTCTCACAAAAGTACTAGTGTTACCGCTAGTGACAACTGTCGAGTCAAACAAAGCCCGGACCACAAGTTAATATTTATCATAGTCAGTTCAAACTACACAACAAACGATCCATTTCTGTATTGTGTTACTGTTTATCGGTACACCTCAGGTTTCCATCCATCATACCCGGTAGGGCTGACGTTATAAATACTGCTCTGCTCAGTAATACCAGGTATCGTGCTGGCAGTGGGGCGCTGCTCCTTTCTGTTTTATTTCGGTCCCCTCAAACATAATAAAATATCATTGTCCTGCAAGTGTCCTGATAAATGTAGTGAGGAACGTCGTGTGTTGTCCTACACATACCCAATTTTGACAATGAGTGTGCTACAGGTAATCGATTGGTCCCCTCCCCCTTAAAAAGAAAGTTACGTTTTTGTCCTGAGATATGTGTCAGGGCGAGGGGTCAATCGAGTCTAGTATCTGTATAAACGATATCAGTTTAACAAGAGTAAAGGTCAATGATTCAGTTATTACAACAAACGTGTGTGTACCAATATATTCTCTTTTAATAAAGTCGTGTTTTAAAAGACATTTTTGTTGGTCAACATTGTTTATCACATGATTGCTATATATACATAATTACACTATGTGAAATAATTACATACACGTTCTAAGATGTACGTTGTTCCGATAAATTTAACACTTAATAGGAGAGGTTCCCTCCCACACCTACCCCCTATCGAAGGGATTTCAAAGGCCATCACGTTAAAAACAAAATTTACCCTTTGGGGCATTCTGGGCTTCTCTTAACGTATATCCAACAAGATTATTTTAATTACAAGTGTTACATTTTGTTATCTAAACCGTATGAAATGAGTTCTAGTAACGCCGAGTGGAGGTAGGGTTGGGAGGGAAGAGTGAAGAGCGAAGAGAAATGCCCCCGCCGAAAAAGGGGGGATAGGAAGGGCGTGACTATTCGGAGTCCTTTCCTGCTCTGTGTCGTATTCTTGGTCTCTCAATATTAACGTAGGAAAATGTGTGTTCGCTCTAAATATCTGTTGTACCATTTGTTATTTGATCAGTCAAAGATGAATCACTAATGTGCTGTGTTACATGGTTTAAGGAAGTTTCTAAGGAAGTTTGCTTGAGCACAAAATCTATACTTGAGCTGAGAACGGTTTTATGAATATGGGGTCTGGTCTGTGACGTACAACAGAAGTCACAATATTCTAACTCTAGAAAACCTTGACTTGGCGGGCAACCTTTATCTGACGTTACCTCAATACAAACACAACCAGACGACACACCGACACGACAACCTTGAAATACATGTATGACTCAAATGTTGCTGCACATGCACTAACCGCACAGGTAGTTATTTACTTGATCTTTGTGGGTGAACCTTCGTCTCTCGTGATGGAGCCTTCGTCCCTCGTGGTGTAATGTCCGTCACTCGTGGCGTAAACCCCGTTACTCGTGGCGTTATTCCCGTCATTCTAGGTTAAGCCCTCGTCACTTGTGGTGTAGTACTCGCCCCTTGTGGTGTAATTCTCGTCATTCGTTTCCTGGTATGCTCTTCGTCCCCCGGGGTGTCACTCCATAGATAGTGCCCAACGTGGTTTAACTTTCGTGCATCGATGCAAATTGCTGTTTCCGTGAGTGCTCATATTTTCGAAATACTATTCCTAGAACAATCGCATCTTGACCCGAGATAAATCCAGGTCTGGTTCCTCTTTCAACCTCAGAACAGCTGGTGATTCCGTCAAACAATTGTTAACGAGAATGTTTGACGGTCTGCATATCCTCCTACATGCGTGCATATGCGTTCGACCTGATGGTAACCAAAGTGTGGAGTAGTTGGGTAGTTAATTAGTCGTAATTGGTTAAACGTCCGTCAGGTGCTGAATGACTGGTCTGACGGGATAGTAGGATTGCAATTGCCGAGAACTGATTATTATAACATAGATACAGTATTATTTTAGTGTTCAACAAGTATAGTTAATTGTTGTCCTGGTTTACCTGGATATTTTTACTTGTATGGGTTTGTGTACAGGTATGGTTTGACATGTGTTTCAACACTATTTTACAAGCATGATTTCACAGGTACGTTTTTACTCTTTCACGATCTGTATCATCTGTGTCCGTCACCTGTTAATTACCTTCGATAGGTATTGGTGCCAATATACTTATGCAGTCTGTAAACTTAGTGACAGGTCAAATGTATACAAACGTGAAGCAGGGAGTTTTTATTAAAGTTATTGTAATATCGATTTAAATCAAAGAAAGTGTTCCTGTTCACGTCGCTGAAGTTGTAGAGCAAACTTTTCGTTATAAAGTACATGATTTGTTAGAAGAGATATATAATACAAATTATGCTACATACTAATGCATTAAAGTTAAATAAAACTTGAATAACATTATCATACTTTTTTCCATCAATTGGATTGATTGTGTTTGATATAATTTCACAATCGTATGAAAATTGACTTATTAAAACTTGTTTACCGGATGATAACTTTGCTGCATGATAAGAACGCCAGTCGTACTGCTTTTAAAACACACAACCAAAAAATGGAGGGATTTATAATGGGAGTACCAGCCGATGTAAGATCTGTGAGAGCCGGGGGAGGGGGGCAACGGCCATGTATATACTTCGGAATATGTACTTATCATGCATAAATCTTGTATATCTACATAATATATATATAAGTAATCTAATTCGGTCCTGGAAGCAGTACGGAATGCGCCCGCGTTAACAAGTAACGTGCAGGTCTGCAAAAAACCCTGCACACCAGATGTTTACATGTGATATTGCTATTGTTTGTCACTCACATGTACGTATGGGTCGGTTATGTGGGTCGCGACAACACCTAGGTATTATGACGACGCGGGTATTTACTTGTCCAGTAAACACTAAGTCAATATGTATACATACAGCTCTGTGATAGCTCAGTTAACAAAGCTATCATTACATTGTTCAATCGTCATAACATCAGTGAATCAAATCCGGGTTCTCAAATCGTAACCAAATAACATGTACCAAATAAAGGACGTTGCTACAGGAATGAAGAAAGGCTAATTTGTATATTTGAAAACTCTCGGCATTATTTCGACTGACAGGTAGACATAAATACATTGACCAATCAAATCCGTCCGCACATTCCATCAGTGTGTCAATCCTTTCCATGCTTCCCTCGGTATCAGATATCTTTCAATTAATACCATTATGAAATTCCATCACTTCCTATTCTTTCATTAACATATCATTAAGCTATCGTTGATTGGCAAGAGATATAAAATAACAATGTTTAATGGAACTGAAAGAGATATCAAAATCAATATACAGATACCAAAATTAAATTAGATTTCTGTATAGTAGTTCACCCATAGGACGTCGAAAGCCACATGTCTTATAAAGTTAATAAAATGCTGGCGGTACTTTGTATTGTGTTGGTCACTTGAAAGGTAGTTGTTCATATCATGTTATACTACATTTTATTTTTTTCATTTCATGTTAGTGGAATTTTACCACCCGTTCAGTCCCTTGTTGCTTGGTCATGACAGGTATGCAGATAAGAAAACTCATGTTAGGGACATGTGTTATGGGTTAACTTAGGTTATTCTTTTAAGATCCTATATAGATACATGTAACTGTGTGATGATTCATAGGCAATATTAAGTAACACGAAAATTTAACATTATACTTTATGCCTGCGTACATAGCAATATGTTTTAATGTTGGTATGTCTATATATACCGATAATTGGAGAGTTCCACTTGTCCATGTCGTGTTAGACACTTCAACCTTGAACCTTGACGTAAGCGCTGTTGTAGGTTGTTCTCTTTGTTTTAGATCTGGATGGAAACGAAAGCGAGATTGTTGATTTTAATGGATATACATGTACCTGTAGAGATAAAACACCGCGTCTCTTCAGGATATCACAACATTAAAAATATTCCGAATGGAGACATCAACCCTGCGAAAACGATAATGTCCAAAGGATAACACCTCTTCCCGTTTTTTTTAATTGAACATTCGGTAAAACAGTATTTATCAAGTTATTATGCATCCTCGGGAGTAAGGGACACAAACGCCACTAGCCACCCAAAGCAGAAAATGCACTGCAAGATGTAAAGATGTAAACATAATGTCTCTCATTGACATTTATCGAAACAATCAGAGTCCACGATGCTTCGGTCGTACAGTATCTCGCGACATGTCCACCAGCAGTTGGTCGGCACGCTGTACTCCTGATTCTGTACATGTGCATTGCTTGACAAATGGCTAAGGAATTGAGGTTCTCAATGTCTTCCTTTATCTGTGAATATTTCGAAAGGATAGCCGAATATCGCACTTGCACTAATTGTGGCGGTATGTGATGCACAGGACTGCAGTCGGCGAATTTGGTGTACTTGTTATCCTAGCAAATCGGAGGAAGAAGTCCTATGTATTACAAATGGTCCCCTGGCTTAACAAGGATTCAGAAAACACAAGGGTTTTGTTGTAGTTTCCTGTCACGGCTACTGTATCGTATTAAACGAATGCACATGTTCGAACTAGTTCGGGACAACTACGTTGAGTCGATACCAGTGGTGCGTTTCTTTACATTTTTGTTAATTATTGTTAATTCTTTTACGACCACCTGCAGATATAGTTTTACAATAAACATGCTCTCGCGGTTGTCCGTGGAACAATGCAGATTGGATTTCCCATCAATTTCCTTTTTACTTCCCTTTGATGAGCAACTTATCCCTATAAAATAAAGCATCTGCCTACTTTTTCCAAAACAACGCCTGTAAGCTTGTCTTCTTAGACGCTCTTCGCCGTTTGGTGGTTCATTTGAACTAAACAGTTTTTTCGTGACATTACCTTCCCAGGGACCTTACTTTCCAATTTATTTAAGGTTTCCTATAAATTCTCAGAGAGAAATATCACATTATTTTTTAACCTCATTTTCTAAGTTCACATTTTCTGGATGCAAAATGTAATATAACAAAGTTTCTGCACATGAAATGTATTATACGAAGCTACAGACTATTCTGAAATATTTCACTTGTACTTTATATATCTCGAGACGTGACCGTGGAAAGTCTACCTAAGTGGGCACTAACTGTTTCTCTCCATCCAAGGACAGTCAATGATCCAATACCAGTTTCTATGTGTTCTAGTATTAAAGTAGCGACATGCTCGGTGTTGGTATTACCTATATTGTCTATATTGTAACTCTTTATCTGTGCTTCAACTAATACTATATACAAGACACGGTTCACTGTCATCAGAGAAAGAGAACACCAGCATTAACATGTTCCCGTTCTGGTCTGTGCCTCATTGTCATTTCATATTGGCCGAGTACTTCTACCCATCTAGCCCCATTCGACAATCACCTTTCTTTAGTTTAGCTGTGTCGACAATAAATAAGTGTTTAAGTTTTCCAATATACGTGCACAACTTTCTATTTACTGACTTTCATCATTGCCATGAGTAGGTCGATATGCTACATGGCTGTATCATGATTGAAACACAGTTTTGACAATGTACAAAGCGAATATCAAAGGACGTCTGGTCCAGTGTACTTCCATTTAACACGAACCTTATTTGATTAGAGCGGTAGTAGAATTATAATAATAGCATACAATAGTATACAACATTTATATAGCGCCCTATATAATTTGTAAAATTGTTATAAAGCGCTTTTCAACATATTGATGATAGTATTAGTTATAAATTAATTGATAAACTAAAAAGGCTTACAATCACCATTATACATTAAGCAGTAAGATAATCATCTCAGTGTGCATATCAATTAATAAATAAAGGGTGGTACATGAGGTCTGTGCAAAGAGCCTTAAATGCAGACGTGAAGAGGTGGGTCTTAAAATCCTTTTTTCAATTTGTGCAGGGTATTTGACTTTCTTATAGCAGATGGTAAGCTATTCCACAACGTGGCTGAAAACTGAAATCTGGTGTAAAGACTTTAGATCCTTGTGACGGTCTGGCCTTGTGACACTTTCACGCTGTTGTTGTTTTTTCTATATACCATACATTTCCTATTTGTTATTTTTGTTGTGGCGATCTTTCAGAATGTTTTATGAAAGCTTTATAATCAACTCGTAAACTGAAAAGTTTCAAAACATATTACAGTTGTTTGAAGTGATACATATACGGGGATCATTTACTCATATAATCACAAGACTAAGGCCCCTTTCGCGTATTCGGTTCAACCAGTTGAAACGGTTGAACCTGAAAGAAATCGACAGGCAACTAAAATGCTGACTGTCGCTAGTTTGCATTATTTCTTATAAAACCAAAAGTCCAAAGGTATTTTTAAGATACGTTATAAAATTTGATAGACGCGTGAACGAAGAACATATTATTTTTGATATAGTGTTTCTTTTTTCTCCGAAACTTTGCATGTTTTAGCTCTGCCTTTCGTTCGGTCAAAGTGCGTTCGTTTATCGTAGACCAATATAATACAATACGTCGTCCCCGAAAATGCATTATGTTACGTATTGTTTATTTAGCAAGCAGATGGCTATGTTTTCAAGTTTTTCCTCAGCAGAAAACAGCCCTAAACATAAAAACAAATTTCTCTAAAAGCGATTTAGAATCACAGCGACCATCGCTACACACAATTATTTAGGTGCTGCTTCTTTCTGTTCTATTTCGGTCCCCTAGTCTCCTCAGCGGTCCAAATGATGATTGATAGGTCACGTGACGAGACAGAGAGTCATCAGGAAAAGCTCAAACATAACAAAAGATCATTGTCCTGCAAGTGTCCTGATAAATGTAATGAGGAACGTCGTATGTAACACATACCCAATTCTGACAATGAGTGTGCTACAGGTAACCGATTGGTCCCCTCCCCCTTAAAAAGAAAAGATACGTTTTTGTCCTGAGATATGTGTCAGGGCGAGGGGTCAATCGAGTCTAGTATCTGTATAAACGATATCAGTTTAACAAGAGTAAAGGTCAATGATTCAGTTATTACAACAAACGTGTGTGTACCAATATATTCTCTTTTAATAAAGTCGTGTTTTAAAAGACATTTTTGTTGGTCAACATTGTTTATCACATGATTGCTATATATACATAATTACACTATGTGAAATAATTACATACACGTTCTAAGATGTACGTTGTTCCGATAAATTTAACACTTAATAGGAGAGGTTCCCTCCCACACCTACCCCCTATCGAAGGGATTTCAAAGGCCATCACGTTAAAAACAAAATTTACCCTTTGGGGCATTCTGGGCTTCTCTTAACGTATATCCAACAAGATTATTTTAATTACAAGTGTTACATTTTGTTATCTAAACCGTATGAAATGAGTTCTAGTAACGCCGAGTGGAGGTAGGGTTGGGAGGGAAGAGTGAAGAGCGAAGAGAAATGCCCCCGCCGAAAAAGGGGGGATAGGAAGGGCGTGACTATTCGGAGTCCTTTCCTGCTCTGTGTCGTATTCTTGGTCTCTCAATATTAACGTAGGAAAATGTGTGTTCGCTCTAAATATCTGTTGTACCATTTGTTATTTGATCAGTCAAAGATGAATCACTAATGTGCTGTGTTACATGGTTTAAGGAAGTTTCTAAGGAAGTTTGCTTGAGCACAAAATCTATACTTGAGCTGAGAACGGTTTTATGAATATGGGGTCTGGTCTGTGACGTACAACAGAAGTCACAATATTCTAACTCTAGAAAACCTTGACTTGGCGGGCAACCTTTATCTGACGTTACCTCAATACAAACACAACCAGACGACACACCGACACGACAACCTTGAAATACATGTATGACTCAAATGTTGCTGCACATGCACTAACCGCACAGGTAGTTATTTACTTGATCTTTGTGGGTGAACCTTCGTCTCTCGTGATGGAGCCTTCGTCCCTCGTGGTGTAATGTCCGTCACTCGTGGCGTAAACCCCGTTACTCGTGGCGTTATTCCCGTCATTCTAGGTTAAGCCCTCGTCACTTGTGGTGTAGTACTCGCCCCTTGTGGTGTAATTCTCGTCATTCGTTTCCTGGTATGCTCTTCGTCCCCCGGGGTGTCACTCCATAGATAGTGCCCAACGTGGTTTAACTTTCGTGCATCGATGCAAATTGCTGTTTCCGTGAGTGCTCATATTTTCGAAATACTATTCCTAGAACAATCGCATCTTGACCCGAGATAAATCCAGGTCTGGTTCCTCTTTCAACCTCAGAACAGCTGGTGATTCCGTCAAACAATTGTTAACGAGAATGTTTGACGGTCTGCATATCCTCCTACATGCGTGCATATGCGTTCGACCTGATGGTAACCAAAGTGTGGAGTAGTTGGGTAGTTAATTAGTCGTAATTGGTTAAACGTCCGTCAGGTGCTGAATGACTGGTCTGACGGGATAGTAGGATTGCAATTGCCGAGAACTGATTATTATAACATAGATACAGTATTATTTTAGTGTTCAACAAGTATAGTTAATTGTTGTCCTGGTTTACCTGGATATTTTTACTTGTATGGGTTTGTGTACAGGTATGGTTTGACATGTGTTTCAACACTATTTTACAAGCATGATTTCACAGGTACGTTTTTACTCTTTCACGATCTGTATCATCTGTGTCCGTCACCTGTTAATTACCTTCGATAGGTATTGGTGCCAATATACTTATGCAGTCTGTAAACTTAGTGACAGGTCAAATGTATACAAACGTGAAGCAGGGAGTTTTTATTAAAGTTATTGTAATATCGATTTAAATCAAAGAAAGTGTTCCTGTTCACGTCGCTGAAGTTGTAGAGCAAACTTTTCGTTATAAAGTACATGATTTGTTAGAAGAGATATATAATACAAATTATGCTACATACTAATGCATTAAAGTTAAATAAAACTTGAATAACATTATCATACTTTTTTCCATCAATTGGATTGATTGTGTTTGATATAATTTCACAATCGTATGAAAATTGACTTATTAAAACTTGTTTACCGGATGATAACTTTGCTGCATGATAAGAACGCCAGTCGTACTGCTTTTAAAACACACAACCAAAAAATGGAGGGATTTATAATGGGAGTACCAGCCGATGTAAGATCTGTGAGAGCCGGGGGAGGGGGGCAACGGCCATGTATATACTTCGGAATATGTACTTATCATGCATAAATCTTGTATATCTACATAATATATATATAAGTAATCTAATTCGGTCCTGGAAGCAGTACGGAATGCGCCCGCGTTAACAAGTAACGTGCAGGTCTGCAAAAAACCCTGCACACCAGATGTTTACATGTGATATTGCTATTGTTTGTCACTCACATGTACGTATGGGTCGGTTATGTGGGTCGCGACAACACATAGGTGTTATGACGACGCGGGTATTACTTGTCCATTAAACAACAAGTCAATATGTATACCGCTCTGTGATAGCTCAGCTAACAAATCTATCATTACATTGTTCAATCGTCATAACATCAGTGAATCACATCCGGGTTCTCAAATCGTAACCAAACAACATGTACCAAATAAAGGACGTTGCCACAGGAATGTAGAAAGGCTAATTTGAATATTTGAAAACTCCCGGCATTATTTCGACTGACAGGTAGACATAAATACATGCATTGACCCATCAAATCTGCACATTCCATGTATCATGATTGAAACACAGTTTTGACAATGTACAAAGCGTATCAAAGGACGTCTGGTCCAGTGTACTTCCATTCAACACGACCCTTATTTGATTAGAGCGGTAGTAGAATTATAATAATAGCATACAATAATATACAACATTTATATAGCGCCCTATACAATTTGTAAAATTGATCTAAAGCGCCATACAACATATGGATAATAGTGTTAGTTATAATTGATAAAAAGAACACCATTATACATTAAGCAGGAAGATAATCATCTCAGTGTGCATATCAATTAATAAATAAAGGGTGGTACATGAGGCCTGTGCAAAGAGCCTTAAATGCAGACGTGAAGAGGTGGGTCTTAAAATCCTTTTTCAATTTGTTCAGGGTATTTGACTTTCTTATTTTAGTTTTCAAAGCATATTACAGTGTTTTGAAGTGATACATATACGGGGATCATTTACTCATATAATCACAAGACTAAAGCCCCTTTCGCGTATTCGGTTCAACCAGTGGAAACGTTTGAACCTGAAAGAAATCGACAAGCTCAGATCTAGACCGAGGCTGACCTCAGGAATATTCGGCACAAGTATATTGAGGAGTGTTGACGTGTCTGACCGAAACTAAAATGCTGACTGTCGCTAGTTTGCATTATTTCTTATAAAACCAAGTCAATCCGAAGGTATTTTTAAGATACGTTATAAAATTTGATAGACGCGTGAAAGAAGAACATATTAGTTTTTATATAGTGTTTCTTTTTTCTCCGAAACTTTGCATGTTTTAGCTCTGCCTTTTGTTCGGTCAAATTGCGTTCGTTTATCGTAGACCAATTTAATACAATAGGTCGACCCCGAAAATGCATTATGTTACGTTTTGTTTATTTAGCAAGCAGATGGCTATGTTTTTAAGTTTTTCCTCAGCAGAAAGCAGCCCTAAAAATATAAACAAATTTCTCTAAAAGCAATTTAGAATCATAGCGACATCACGGCGAAGTATTTGTCTTTTTCTCTTATAGTATGTAAATATACTAAATGTATCTGCGTACATACAAATGTATAATAAATTATAGAAGATGGAATCTCCATTGCGTTCGACCATACATTTTATATGGTACGTACTTTTTGCGTCATTTCTGTTAATGCATGCACATAACACACCCTTTTCATAAACAAAAAGGATTGCCGTGGGAACTGTCAGCAGGTGAACACTTTAACCGTGTTAGCTACGAGGCAAAGAGTAGTCAAACGGTGAAAAGTTACTGACAACATTAGAAAAGCATTACTGCATGTTGGAACAATTATAAGGTGCCAAAACAATCAGAGTGCCTCTGGGTAGTCCGTAGGAACTGGAAAAAGCTTAATCGAGCGCAGTGTTGTTTATGTTATGAATACGCATTTCGTTGCTAGTATATGTTCGTCTTTAGAACACGATTGGAGCTATTTTGTTATGTAAATGGACAGGTATCGGAGTGAATTTACGGTATATTTCAAGATGGTTGATGCGAAGGGAAGAGATAAATTAGTCTACTGGTTTGTTATTTTGTGGTGGTGTAATCTAATATCAAATACTTATAAAAAAAAAGGTCCAGTAAAGTTTGGTTTCATAAGATTCTTGAAAAATAAGCAAATTTTATTCTCATGAAAGATGTAAGAATATAAAAATGACGGTCCAGGGTGAAAATACCTTAGGAGAACGGACCAAAATCGTATTACATGTGCAACAAAAAATGCTATTAAATCGTTGCTTTGTCATGCAACATTCCATGTTTTAACATGCTGCAGACGTAGAATGCACGTTTTGTAGTTATGGCCTACAGATGATTAATTGACGAGTTCAAATAGCATCAGAAGACGTATTGAAAACTGAAATAAAAGTAATTTGTTCCTGTAAAAGTTGCGTGTACTGCCAAGGACTATGATTTTTGATTACTTGTCAATGCATGCATGCACATTTTGAAAACATTTAAAAAAGTATCCAATCTTAAATATTTCTTTTGAAAGAAATGTTTGTCCCGTGGTCTTCTAAGTTTCAAAACAGGGGACGGGGAGTAAAGTCCCGTGCCCATTTGCCCCCGGTCTCATCCCGGTAATAAATATTCCCCAGTCCCTTAAAACATGCTGAGATGCCAGCAAAAGCTTATTCATTTTAATATTGGCATGTGTGCAACTAACTTATGATGGTTAATAAATAAAGCTAAATTGATTTTACCAGTTTAAAGATTGACTTAGATAGATTCGTATACCTATATTTCAAAATGCGATGAGAAATTGCCAAAATGCACCCCCCTGTCTAAGAGACCCTTTGCTTACTCTGCATCGCTTATCTTTAGTTTCGTTATTGCAGACAATCAATGTGACGTTTTCAGTAATGTTGAATTGAGTTGGCGTTATAAGATACCATATGTCACACTGGTAGCAAGTTACATTGCTGAAAAAGTGGCGTTTACGTACAGTGTTACTTCTGTCAGCAGAACTGCTCCCGGTCATTACTAAATTAAATTGCCTCGTTTCGAAATCGTCACGTGACGTTAACGGTGCTCAATTTAACTAGTCTTTCCAACAAAAATCGAGTGGTCAAACTGGACGTCAAGAATGGACTGTGAATATGGGGGAGAGCAAGGAAGCATAACTGGATGTGCAGACAGCACCTTCATTATTGATTTTAACAATATGCTACTTTAAAGCAGAAAAAAGTCCTTGAACAAGACATAGCACGACATTTACTGGTTCTTTATAGTGATTGATACTTATCTGTTGAGTTCCTTTTTCCTTCACAAATCTGGCACGTTTGAGCCGATTTGCATGCAACTATCTGAGTAGGTAAGCAAGAACTATGAAGTGCAGTCTTCTTAAAAATAACAGTTTCCTCTGTATCTTAAATGATGATGGCGAGGTTGAGAAACGATAATCAACCAATCAAAACTCTTCATCAATACATTTGTATCAAAAAGGTTGATTTTATACCGTCTTCATGTGACCGTAGCTGTCACAAGAACCCCATACAAACGAACATAATTGGCGTGTTAGCTCCTTTCGTTCTGCTCAACTTGCATGCATGACTCTACAACCAGCAGGATTGTGCATTTGACGTTAAACAATTCATACGGTACTTAAACAGCGGTAAGCTTACAGACCAGCAAATATTTCTGAAATATTTGCTTTAAACAAATGAAATTGTAGATGTACATGTCTCGTTGTGATATAATATATCTTACATTAATTTACATACTGATAACATATTCCGTCTGTTTGTAATGTTTGCAGCGTGATGTTGTTTATGCAGTGACTTTACAGTTATTTGTGAATGTTGATCCTGTTTCTGTGAAATATTTATGGGGAACCGGAGGTATGGATCTTGCGGCGCGTGTTGGCGCGAGTGCTCCATAAATATTTATAACAGACATCCAGATATCATTGGAAACAAAGATAGACCCATGCACTCATTTGGCAAACCAACAAGTCGGAGGTAATTTGTTTTTGAAACAGCTCATCGTCACAATGAGGTCATTTAAGGCCATTACACGCTGCAAATGTAGACCTAGGGAGGCCAGTTCAGAAAATAATATATAATATATAATATAGGCAAATCAGAAATGTGAAAATGTGATAAACTCTGCTAGTGGATTTCCTAGTCCCCGAGGTTTGCCGTCACGTGCATAGCCACAGCTCTCTCTGTTCAGTTCTGGCACGGTACATGATATCACTCTTTACCTTTTTGTTTGTTTGTTTGTGTTGTACGTCCTATTAACAGCTATGGTCATTTAAGGACGTGCCAGGTTTTGGTGGTGGAGGAAAGCCGGAGTTCCCGGAGAAAAACCACCAACCGACGGCAAGTACCTGGCGACTGCCCCACGTAGGTTTCGAACCCGCGACCCAGCGGTAGAGAGCTAGTGGTAGCAGAATGCCAGACGCCTTAACCACTTGGCCAACGCGGCCCCTAACTCTTTACTCTTGTGGAAATTATTTGTAAGCATCTGATCAATTTGTTTCACTTTTCAGACAACTGTGATCTGTGTAACACTTCAAACAACGGAGCACACTATCTTTAAAACCTGCAATATACAGTATAGTATTACTGGCCTGCCTTACAGCAATGTCTCTTTGACAAAACATATTCTACCGGAAGCTTCAACCCCTTAATTGTAAAACAAAAGAAAAGACAGTTAACCGTGCATATCACAAATGTTGATATCAACTTTTCAAGTTCTTAATTATTTGTTTTTGTCTCAGTGTCCGATCTCAGAGAAAACGTTCCACATAACCAACAACCTAACGCTGATTGCATTGTACCGTAGGCAACACTATATCAGACTTGTTGGCACTGCTGTGCCATATGAATATAATCATCGTATAACTCCTGTAGGAAATTTGACAAGTCCAGGATGTAGTCATACAACTGTTATGCTTTTGATTACTTGTCAAGAGAAACATAATCGTTGACATCGATATTACAATAGTACAACGCATTACATGTCACGTTCAAAGCCCGAGAGGAACCATTAGGTATCCACAAAGTTCAAACTACATGTACTGTACAATATACACACTACCCACCTCTGTATTACTGGTACTGTATTACAAGAAGACTCGAACAAACAATGTCCCTGTCGACCTTAGAAACAGGATTGGGGACTTCTCAAAGTTGTAGATAATGCGGCACAAATTTTAAGGCTTGTACGTATAGTCCTCATGCTTCACAATTTATTAAAGTTGAATTTGCCAACAAGATATCAGATACTATCAACATAAGCAATAGCATACACCACAATCGTCGAAACTGACCTATCACCGTACTTTATATACAAAAACTACCCCTGTCATGATGGCAGATGGCTGTTATATGATTATATACTTATGTATGCATTGATTATGTATATTTTTTCATCTCTTTTTTGTATGTATCTTGGTATTTTTCGTCGTGTTCCCGCGTCGAGGTAAGTATGCGTATGCAAGAGCGTCCGAGAGTGGAAACAGTCTGTCAGAATGGACACGTATGTCGTCAAACCGTAACACAACCCGGAATACAGACGCAGAAACATCTGATATGTCATAAGTCATTATTATGATTATTCGGTTGTTAATTGTATGATACATATGTTGCATCAGTTATTGGGGAATTACCACAATACGCTAACTCATGTGCATGTCTGGCGTATCGTGAAGGCGTAGGTACGGTTCGTTCATGCGCAACATTGTTTACATGTATTGTATTTAGTGATATGCACGTTGGTACCCTAGTGTGATTAAGTATACACATGTATATCAATGAGTTAGAATCCATATGCTATACTTGCATAATAGGCAGTGATGTTAATTTTCATACTTTAATGCACAAACTTAGACGTTACGCACTAGTAATTTTTCAGGTAAACACCAGGCCCTATATGTAGCATATTACGGTAGCTATCCATTAGTGTTGATATCCGATATCATTGCTGTCAATAGTTTTCCTTAAAATAACTTATATAGTTGGATGTACCCTAATTAATCTACA
>JAUMHH010164456.1:0-17086 GCA_032359455.1 Chlamys rubida | reverse complement strand
TATTTGACCATAGTGACAACAGTACAGTTATATAGGTATCCAGTGTTTATTTGACCATAGTGACAACAGTACAGTTACATAGGTATCCAGTATTTATTTGACCGTAGTTAAAAGAAAAAGTTCCATTTGCCTGCTTTCTTTCATTAACAAAACATTATCACGATTTTTTACTAAAAATTAATTGAAAATATCGTCTTTTAAATATCATCGGGAATAGACACACTGAATGTTTTCTGAAAAGTGTGAATGTAGGCATAAATTGACGATTTTCCTCTGTCTTTTGACATCAACGTGTCGGTTCTCGATTTCAATTCCTCACGTGCGTTTTATTGCATGATCAGTCTATTCACACTTAACACAGAGGGGGTCGAAGCGCATAGCGATGAATTATTTCGAAACAACCCGATAAACGATTCTCTTCCTTTCAAGAGATATTTAATTTCTTTTCGAGACAAAGCTGTTCAGGAGGTTAAAAGATAGAGTTGAGGAGATAAATATGTTTCAATCAGTTAGAGTTGTAATTATTTGTGATGTGAGGGTGTGTCACCTTTTCCGACCTCTCACCCTGCCTGCTCGCGGCAGAATAGACGCTTGCTCGCCGGTATTGTGCACGGTTAAAGATAATCTTACGGTGCGGCACGGCGAATTCGACATTAACGCTATGTTAGGATGAATTATTTCACTGAAACACTTGTCCTCCGCTGAACGGTTGTGATATCATTCAAAAAGTAATAAAATTCAGCCCAAAACGAACTGTAATTTGCACAGCAGCCTGCATAGGGGGAGATGACACGGCGAGATTGCCTTATCGCCTCGACGCACGTTCTCGCGAGAAGCCACGCGCGCGCTAACTGACGCCATAATGCCAATCGGCGTGTGTGTGAAAACATACATTTGGTGTTGGTCTATCTAGCATTGGTCATATCAGACAGTGCCCAGGCTTGCAGCCGAATGACCGACCTTTCAGGCCAAAAATTATTTGTAATAAAACGACAGCAAAAGCATAATGAAATTAACCACAATCGTGATAATATCAGGATTTCTGTACAGTGATAATCCGTGCTAATTATTTCATCACGGGACAATTCTCCGGGTTATTTTATCATGGCGAATGTTGAACGGGGCACGTGACACGGTCAAGCGGTCATCTAGACCATTCAAGTGGTGCGAGAATGAAGAGTGTATATAGGAGGGTAGACACTTCCTAATTAAGGGATACAGCACGTGCCCGGTCACGTAGACTACTAAGCAGAGATCTAGAGCATACCAAACGTCACTGACCAAAAACCTGCGTCAATGATGGTGCGGGGCTCTGGGAGTAACGGACGTTACCTTGCTGACAATGAAGAAATGACGGACGTCATGTTCGGCTATAACAAAGAATTCTGATAACTGAAAATGCCCCTCATCGTTATCCACAATGCACAGGGAATGATTTCAAGAAACACTATTCATGACATTCTTTAAAGGGACCAATTCACGAAGTCATGTAATTTGCTGTTCAGGGTTACGTCATTGAAAAAATTATATAAAATCAATTGTCAATGACGGGTGCCCAGGAAGGCACTACCGAAATAAACATCACTTAACACCATACTGAAAGATATACTGTTCAAAAGTAATGTTCCTAATAAATGTTTAACCATTAATCGGTTATTTTTACCCATGTTCCTTAATCAATGTTCGTTTATCAATGTTCATTTATAAATTTATGTTCATTTTTGTTTTTAGAAAAGGTCTACATTTTTCTGAAAATAAAAGAAACTTATCACTTTCAGCTATTGAGTGGATTTCAAAGGAAAGTTCGTGCGTACTAAGACAGCGTTGTTACGTTGCAAAACGTTCGAATACTGGCTGAGAGAGAAGACACATGTGTCAGGAGAAAAGACGTTATGTATATAAAAAGAAAACATTTACTTGTATGAATACCAGATAACGTATTTGATTGTTGATGTGACGTCGTTTTCATTTGATGCCATACTCAAATCATAATGCCGCGTCAAACTGAAGTTTTTTTTAGATACGACATGAAATTAACATCGACATCTAATATACTTATATCATTTACAGGTGTATGATGAAACCACATCACCACATTCGACAACACAACATATTACATTAAAAGCCTAACTATACCCGTTTATAGTTCATTAGAATACTACTTTAGTTTTCCCTTGATATACAATTACCATCAGGAAAAGATCAAATCGTGGGAATCTGGTTACTTTAAAGACCTAATGAAGACCCGAAATACAATTTTACTTTTATATATTTTTTTAAAAATTATATTTGTATTCTATTTTATTTTATTTTTTCATTTCATTCTTTGTTGAACATGATCTTTGGTTGATCGTTTGAATCAATCAACAAGTGAAAGTGGCAATGCCCATGTACAATAATTGTCTTGGGGTTTCTTCGAACATTAAATCTATGACGTCACAAAAGTATTTACGTCATATTCAGAAGTGCAAAGCCGATTTCCGTCATGGGATGGTGAAATGAGAGAAAAATATAAACGTTTGAGACAGTATTTCCCAAAAATATAACAAAATTAACAATAGCTCGTTAACAGACCCGCTGCTGTTTATTATTGGGAACATCACAATGATGTTACATTAAGAAGAAAAAATCATAATAAATAATTAATCACAGTCCCTTCATATCTACAACTCTATATTTGACATTTTAAAGATAAAATGAGTGGATACTTAAAATTGGCTGTTGACACGATCTCTAGTACTGTTTTCCTCCCCGGAGTAAACTCGGATGATAAAGTTAGCTACTGAAGTGGTCACCGACAATCCGTCTACCATCCTCACCGGAAGTAGATACACTGCTGTTCTCGTTATTTACGTCAGCAGCGAGATTTGATGTACTACGATATATATATACCGGTATACACTAACGTTGCCATTTATAGCGCTTTGATTTTGTTGTGATTTTTATCATTGGTTACGTAGTACGACGAACCGGAAGTACGTACTTTTCAAGTTAAGCAGAAATCCCTGACGTGACCTCACTTGTTATGTTTACGTCATCACGTCACGAAAGATGACCCCCTGCTATGACCTTATTCTAATTGTGTCGCTTAAGTTTATTGTATTTTGTCTGACTTATCTAACATTTCGAGGAAATATCCTAATCTTACTTTGAATTCTTTCTTTTGCGTCTATAATTTTTATACGTAGTACTGCGTCACTAAATTAACGGGGAAAACAGATTTAACATTACTCCGAATTTTGTCTTTTGTCTGCTGTGGTTATGGTAATATTTTCATCGGTTTCGTGGAAAAGGAAACTTGACATTACTGTGAATCGCCTACTTTGCCTTATTGTTTTTTCCCAGTATTACGTACCAACTAAGGAATTGTTTTGAAGTTTCGTTGAAAATCGTGACTTCACCTTGAATAATCCAAATCCCGTATTTTTGCGTTTTTAATGTTTTTATTAATTTTCTTTTGAATTACAGAAGCCTAAATGTAATTTGTGTTTTCCTTTCTCATCTTGCTTTAAATTCAACACTTTGTCTTTTTAATGAACATGAAGGTCGATTTATACTCAAACGCACACGCTCACAATCTAAATGTTTCGTTTTTCATTGTCACGAACTAGCAGGAACATTGAAATAATTATAGCACATTCTTCACTTATGATATGTCAAGAAAATCTGCAATGTGTTTTTTACGAAAACTAAATCAGTGGTAATACACACAAATTCGTAAAACTTGTATTTAATTGACAGATGTCTTTATACGACGACAAAGGAAGCACTAAATTGAGGGAACGAATGTATTCAACGAGTTAAAATATCACACCAGCGAGAACTTTCTGCTGCTCATGAGTGCATGGTTTCTGTATGAGTGCATGGTTTCTGTCAGAGTGCATGGTTTCTGTCAGAGTGCATGGTTTCTGTCAGAGTGCATGGTTTCTGTCAGAGTGCATGGTTTCTGTCTGATTGCATGGTTTCTGGCTGATTGCATGATTTCTGTCTGAGTGCATGGCTTCTATTACAAACATAGCATTGGTCTTCTTAAGTTATATTACACATATATATTATAGTATATAGTACTATATAGTACTATATAGTACTATATAGTACTATATAGTATATAGTACTATATAGTATATAGTATAAAAAGAAAAATTCTCAACAACGAGTATTTAGTACTTTCATCTCTTCTAAAATAATATAATATTTCTTCGTCCGTAAGGATAATTTTTCTGATTTATAAAATAGTATATATACATGCAAGATGTTATTCATGATTATCATGTATTAATGTTAAATTACTTGCCGAAAACTTGAATAGAATAACAAGGAGGGAATATTGACGTGATTGATCAATATAGCAAGAAAATTGGCGCTAAAATATCCGGAATCGGCCCTTATTTCATTGCATCGAGTTTCAGTCAAAAACACGCTCCGATTAAACTACAGCGTTTCCGGTATTGTCACCGCGGCAATGTGGAAATGTAAGATATATAACAACTATAATATACATCTAGATAAATGAAGACAAAAAAATCATAGCCGCCAAAATAATAAAATATTCAGCTAAATACAGAAATGTAATAACTTAACACCCTAATGTTTATATTTAATGATTTTCTTATTCGAAAATAGATCAAAATGACACCTGGAGTAGCATCGATGTGTTTGGAACTCAAAAGAAAACGGCGAAAATTCGCGTCTATCTTAATTTAGATATCTTCGAGTACTGACCACTTGACCTGGACACTATGTCCAGACTTTGCTTTTGTGTGACTTATTGTGGCCGTAGTGTAATAGACGCTGGACTACGTTTTCACCAATGTGCATTATGACACGAAGGTTACACCTTTCGACCGTAAGGGCCAGATACCCGGGGAGACTGGCCCCACCCCTTGGGGTTTGACGTTTCAGGGAACCAGAGACAGATGGCCTCGCTCTCGACTTCTTGGCACGGCCAAAGAAATATAGGGCGGTCCGCAATATGTAGCTGGACATCTCGCCGTGATCTGAGAGGCAGATGGCTGACCATCGCCAATGTTACCAGTATGATACAAGTGTCGGAGGAATAATAACCTTGGAATTTCAGCATATTTAATTGAAATTAAATAGTGTAGCTATGAAACAACTAATCTTTTACAGCTAATTGATCGCTCTTAACATACATGACGTCACTAATATAAGATGTTCTACGTGGTAAATAAAGATTAAAGTATGAGAATTCAAATCCATACCAAGACGCTAATGTGTATTTTTAGATACCGTTAACAATTGGACCAAGCTAACGCCATGCTTCTTCCGGTTTATCATTCACCAATGTCAAAGTATGTCATATACTTGTAATAACGTATTACCTCGTGTTACATACGTGAATTTGTCTGAATGTATGAATTAAAAAAGAAAAAACAAACTTGTGTATCTGTTATATTCTTACATGTTTTTGACCGTCAGAAAAAGTAACATTTCATTCGTTCACGAGATGCGTGAGCTGCTTTTAAAGATTTAAAAGCTCGCTGAGGCTTGCTAGAATAAACAATTAAAACTTACTACACGCACTTAGTACAAGTAATGGCCATTCAGGGTCATTAAATCAATATTCAGCACATGTGTGTTTTTAAATAATTAACTATGTTTTTGCTAATTTTATTTTATCAAAAGCAATACCGAAAATAGACCAAAATAGGGGTTAAAACGTTCAAAATAAATTCTGGGGAAATATTATTCCGTTTCGTACACGTATTGGATGATACTTACTGCATGCAAAATCTTTGAGACAATGATACTAAATCTTTTGAAACGTAATTCTTTAAGTCAAAAACTTAAAAAGCTATCAAATACGTATACAAAAAGGCGGTACAATTTCTCGTTGATTAGTTTTTGGTCGTTTGCGTTCGAAGATTTAGTAAGAACTACAGCTAGATCAATTCATATACACAGTCTGTCTATACAGTCATAAGTTTGACAATAGTCAGGTATTCTATATTTTATATGAATCTCGGCATAATGAGCATTTTTTATTGTTCGAAATGCATTTCGAATTTTGCGTAGAGGTTCTCGAAATGTAGTAAACCTGAAGTTTCTTAAAAAAATGACATTTAGTCCAATTGCGGTACAAACTCTTGCCCTTCTTAAGTCACATACCTGTTTAATAGACTTGACAGCCCGAAATCTATGATTTCCCTAAGCAACCACTGATTGTGTTAAATAGTATCTCAATTGAAAATGAAATGGTTTTATGTTTATCAAATTAAAGCTGACAGAGCAAGTTAAGAGCCCTAAAATATATTTTCTACATCGAGAAAATCACGTAGTAAACAGGAAGTCTACCCTTCGCCATATTTGTCCTTTGACAACAAAGTCGCCTAATCACAAGATGTCGGCTGCTTCCGGAAAGACCCGGAATCAACAGGTTTGGTACCGAGACTTGACGGATTTATTGCAAAGTTGCCATCCTCCATCTTAAGGTATTACACGCCTCAATCATGAACATGTCAGGGTACACATATTGTTACCAAGTGAACATGCATTTATAATGACATACATTTGTATTACAATCTATTTAATAAGTATATAAAGTATATAAAAGGAAAATATCAGGTAACTTGTATTTTTTCCATGAGTGTACTCAAGGCTGATTCTTCGATAATTTCACGTCAAGATTTGTAACAGTTCCTCTTCCGGTGTCGAAATGAATGAACTTATACAGCTTATATGTGTGGAGTCATGATACGCCCCATAGAGAGTTATATCGAAACGTGTGTCGTTCAATGTTACTTTCTATTTTTCATCTGCATATTTATGTATGTGAAAACCTTACACGAAGTATACGAGACAGCAGATATGTTTTTGATGGTGACGGAAAATTACAATAGTCTGATAAGACTTAGTGACCGAAGGAATCTGAAACACAGTGTGAATATAACGTATGACGAAAGGAAACTATGAACAAAAGGAAAGTAGGAGCACGGTCTGATAAAAAGTTGGTAACGAAGGAAAACCTGGGAACAAAGTCAGATCAAATCTAGTAACACAGTGAAAGTTGGAACGCAGTTTGTAACACTTCGGGCGAGGAAGCCGGGAACACAGTCTGATAAAAAGTTTGGACGAAGGAGAACCTGGGAACAGGGTCTGATAAAAAGTTGTAACACAGGGAAAGTAGGAACGCAGTTTGTAACACTTCGGGCGAGGAAGCCGGGAACACAGTCTGATAAAAACACAGGGAAAGTAGGAACGCAGTTTGTAACACTTCGGGCGAGGAAGCCGGGAACAAAGTCTGATAAAAAGTTTGGACAAAGGAGAACCTGTGAACAGGGTCTGATAAAAAGTTGTAACACAGGGAAAGTAGGTACACACTAGGGGCGAGGAAGCTGGAGACGCGGTCTGATTAAAATGTGTGACCAAGAGACACAAGGAAGAAGCCTGATAGAAGTTTGGGACGAAGTAAAGCTAGGGACAAGTCCTAAAACAGGTAACGAAGGGAAAAGAGGAACAAAAAAAGTTGCGACAAAGGGAAGCTACGAATAATGGTAAAAAGTTGTTGGTGACAGGGAAGCCCTGTTATACGTTCCACAATGTCTGTTGGCATCGAAAGAAAGTTGATGAAGCTATATACACGTCCTCTGATAAAAAAGAAAAGAAAAGAAGACGATGAAGGGGGCTAAGAATACCGCCATTGTTATGAGAGGCGCACCAGAAGTGCTGGAAAGACACAAGTTTTATGACATTTCCGTTGTCACATTAATGGAGAGGTACGGGACTCGCCGGCAATGAAATGGTGCGAACTTCTGTGGTTAGCCATTGACAAAATTTTACCGCCATTTAAATAGTCTGAGCATATTGGGAAAGTGAACAGGGCCACATAAACATTTCTACTTGGTCGAGTCGACTGTAAGACTCGGTACATAGGAGCTATGATCGCTATAACGAGAACCATTATGTGTTCGACAGTGGCGTGCGGTTGGTCCTACCTCCTTGCTGTGTGTCGGTCTCACCGTCGTCATAGCAATGCCAATGTCATATATTGGTATTCAAATAAAACATGGGTATGAAAATATACCTCTCTCTTTAGTCACTGATAAATACATATTAAAATTTGACGTGACGTTACTCCAACAAATATTTCATTGACAATAGAGGCGAGGTGTCTAGTGGCTGTCGGCAGAACTCCTCAGTGTTCCTCGATTGATGGCTGAATATGTTTACTTTCATTGGGCACGGCCGGCAATTTTATGCCGCATAAATCTAAATATTATGTTCCTCATATGTTAATACAGAGGCCAGGGCGGGCCTTGACACTTTGAATAGAGATATCACTCAGTGTACACGTACGAGACCTTTTCAATAGCAAATATCAAACTGAAGTATCAATATTTATTATACCCGCCACCACCGTAGACGTTAAAATGTAGGGGGGGGGGGGGGTAACGACATTTTACCTTTTTACCTGTAAAGAAGGGTCTAAATAAGATATAACTTGACATCTAATTAGTATTCAGAGCATATTTGATGTCTGTTGTGGTAGAAAAATCAAACTACAAAGAGTCTCTGATACACCTTTAGCCCCTTATAATATACAGACGGTTTTCTTACGTGTTTCATACGTTTTATGTACGTCGGTTGTATAGGTAAAAAAAACATCACCTTTGCGGTTCGTGTCATTTTTTAATCACAAAACATGATCACATTTGGAAACTGAAAAACAGTCTCACACCTGTACATGCTTGAATCTCCAGACTATTTTTATTTTGTCTTCTCACCTTGAGTTTTGACCTTCGTTAGCCCTATACAATTACGTAGTCTACGTCCATGTCAGGACGCGGTGATCAACACGGATTACGGGATTTGTGGTCAATATTGAGCCTTACTTGTACGCTGACCAAAGAAAGCGGCGCTCGGAGCCGGGATTGATCAATTAGGCGTATGATTATATGAGGTCCCTTAATCCAAATCTGCCCTTTATACTATCACACGTTACGGCCCCATATCGTACAAACCACTGATATTGTCATACCGTTTGCCGGCGGTGACGGCGTTTTACATGTTTTTGATGGCTTTAAGTTAGTATGACCGTCGCCCCTCCTTACCCCTCCCCCGTCATTATCAAACACAATGACTCCGCACTTATTGGTGTAGCATTGTAAACGGACCAGCGCCCAATTCAAAAGTACCGAAGATGTATTTTGCTGTTTTGACGTAATTGCGGCGGAATGCTTTGACGGGATCGGTTTGCTATGTTATGTGATAGCGGACTCATTAGTAAGGTGTTTGAGTACATAAACATTCGGTCTTTAAGTATACGGTTTAAGTGTTGTAACGGGATTCCGTCAATTAAAGAGATATAAAGACGATGTTCAATGCTTACAAATATCACATATTCATTATCTATCTCATTCTGGAAGCTTTCCATGGTCAACATGGATAAATATTGACGAACGTCTGTTTAACGGTACAATCAGTCGTTAGGATAGCACTGAACACCATTATTGCAATTCCAAGTTTGTAAATTTGCCGAAACTCGAAATAGCGAGAAGGCGTCGAAAGGGCAAGCAAAACATTCAGTTAGAATACGTAATGATCTCCTCACTCCAAAAACAACTACTCACTGTCCGTATTAAATTCCTTTAAAGAAATAAAATTACATTATTTTTTTCAGCTTGTAAAATACACTACCTGACGCCATGGTGTTTGAACGACCTGTAGATTAATTACAAAACAAGCGAAATTTATAAAGGTGGAGTCAAGGGTCAATATCCGATACGTATACAGTAACACCACTTTATAAAGCCACTATTTGTCCAGAGAAATGTTGACATTATAAAAAGATTTGGCGATAAAATAAGCAGAATGTACAAAAGATTTGTTTCAAAAGAAAAAAAAGGGGGACCTTGAAATTTGTTGGCCGTCAGCAAAGTGGCAAATAAAACGAGGGGCATTATATCGAGGTTTTAATGTATATGAACAGATGAAAGATGTAAAATCAGTTAAGTAAATAAACACAATCAGTCTTTATTGCCACCTATAGGCATAGCAGAGTTCCTTGTGTAACACCTATATGTAGAGTAGCGGGGGTCCCCTGATTAAATGGCGTATAAATGTTACAAATCAAATTTACATTTTCAATTGCCTATTTTATTGTTTAAAATACATTTTCCCGTTATATCAGCAAATTCATGATAATAGCATGAATTAATTTCTTTTCTTTAAAGGAAATTTCATTGAGAAAAATATCGTAAAAATATTGACAAAAATGAATTATTTTATGTATGTGTATTTATTCATTTATTTTTCAACTTGTTATATACATGATATTTTTGTATCAATATCGCAAAATTGTTCAAATAAGTTAAGAGCTTATTCAATGCAGAAAGTCATATATTTACCAAAAACGAAAAACACATTATTCATCAATTTTCAGCCATTTATAAATACATAACTACTACGTTTTTTCCCAATATGTAACAAGGCTATGCCAAAACAATAATACTTTTCAGTTGCATTAAATAAAAGTAATTTAACAGAAGATATATTCTTTGCTAAACTACACTTTTTCATATTAGAAAGCTCAATTGGATATGCATCAATTTTTTTATCATTTTTGTTTTTAATTTACTTTTTTTGTTCTTTTTTTTTTTTAAATTTTTGTTGTAAATATCAAATTAGAAATATTATGATCTTAATTATCTCTGATGCATTTTATATCCTCGCACCAGGATAACAAGAATCGTATGGCAACAGAGGGCATCCTTGTCTCATCCCCCTTGTGTGTGAGGTCTTTGTACAGAACTATATGAACAAATTAGCAAAAGTCGAATACTTTGATGTACCGTTGCTTTAGCACCGATGGCGTTAAAAACTGACTTCTGATGATGTTATATTCTTAAGGTAGAGAGCTCTATATGTCCAAACTTATTTTTAAAAGCTGCCTTAAACAAAAGATCATTGCGTCGGAGCGTGATGAAGCTGGAGAAATCAAGATAAATTAAGGTATAAAATGATGATGACGTCACATTTCATGTCAATCAAATAATTAAAAAAATATATACTTTTGGCGGTCTCTTTTGGTGGTGATTCTCTTTAAGAGAGTTCCCCAAGTAAAAGAAGCCTTTGGTTGTGCGCCAAAGGAAAGATGTTGTGTTTTACATCGTCTGTGGTGTCTACCTGATGTACTTGTGTTTTCAAATCGCCTTATCGATAGGCTTTGCATTAACAGGCTAAACGCTATAGCCAATGGGACTCCGTGCCTCTTGGTTTAAAAAAAGCAATAATAAATAAGTAACAGAACAATATTTTATATCAAATCCTAATTCATTATATCAAATCCGAATTCAAGTGTTTATATGACAATTCTAACAGTTCTTTAATATTTGTTGCACTTCCACATGCTGCATGCTATAGTATTAGCTAACATTTAAGGAAGTGTAAAATATCATCAACTCTGTAATTAAATGTATACAAAGTTGAAATTCTACACGTGCATTTTACATATTTTTTCTTAATAAACCTTTAATAAACACATTTTAATCACCAACAAATAATATACTTGTATTGGTATCAAAATAATGGTTGAAGTTCACTAGCATTTCTTTTATTTGCACAAACAAGGAAGGAGTTTGTAAAAGAAGCTTTAAGAATGGCATCTATATAGGTGTTAGTCAAGGAGGTCCCATTTTTCATAATACGGATAAGGACATTATTTGTGACCTATGTTAATCCACATATAGTATTTTGTGCTAATACCTTGCTATTTACACGTACATTAGATAATATAGATGCGGGACCAAGACTTATATTAGTGTTCTCATAGGAGTTCACTCCGCCTTAAATCATCCCTATATTCTATAAAAAAAAGCCTCAGTCATATAGATACATTGTCTCTTGTGTGTTGATCATAATGAGCTTCACAGATAGGACTGTCAGTACAGGACTATCTATCGTCACCCGCTCAGTTGATAATTAGGTCATTAAGGGTTTCATTAATAACTTACTAATTTTGCCATAAACTTCGAAATTTTAATTCAATTTAATTTTTATACATCTATTTTCGTGTCCCTAGACGCCCGTAGATTATGAATTTGTTGTCTCCCTTTGTTAAAGACTATAATTCAAAGTTCAAAATTTTAGGTTTTAACAAATCAAAATTGTAAAACGTCCTAAATAACGTATCTACATATTATCTCCTAAAATCGCTTGAAACACATCTCCACAACTATATTCCTATTACTATGTTCCTATGTTTGCTCAAAGCGACGAATAGCCTCATTATAATCGGCACTCCGAAACGTAATGAAATGTCATGGTGGAAATTCGAATTTGTGCGCACGATTGCCGTCAAATATCCCAAATAAAGAAAGCCAAAATGGGTTTTGAAACAGCACACACCAAAAATACAAAATTCCAAAACGTGTTTTCAGATTTTTGATACTTTATCATTTTTAACAAAATTTAAAAAGAAACATCTTGATATCTAGGAATAGTGTTAGAATGCTCATTTTTAAGAGTTTTTTTTCAGTTTTAAAACTATTATTGATTCAGGGCATTTTAATTGTTATGTTGAATAATCGTTTTCAATTTCAGCATTAATATGAGTATTTATAACTTCCCCTTTCCATATATTGTACGTTTCAGTAAGATTGCACTTTAAAATGAGGACATCGTCGTTATTTATGACCTTGTCAGTTTCAAGGTCTTAAACCCCTATTATCAATCGATCTGGTTCCTGCACATTGTACAGAATAAAAGTCACGTAACTATTTTCTAAATAGGTCAAAGTCCCTCCTCCAATATAAATCCGGTCAGTACAAATAGTACTGAAACTGACCATGAGATGACCACTACTGGTCAGTGCTGGACATCCTACTGGGCTACATATTACCCAGTGAAGTACATCTAACTACATCTTTGAGTCGGAGGTCAAACAACAAAGGGTGTGATGCAGCGATTTTGAAATAATTAGGACCACGGCCAATATATAACCTAGGTAAGGGGTGTGTCCCGGGGGTGGGGTTACGTCAGGTACTAGGGTAGGTAGTCAAGCCGTGGGGGTACTCGTGAAGAATGGAGACAACGATCGGGACAGTCTCTTCGGAATACTCCATCCCATAATAATGATTGGATAATACGACGGGCCTTTTGTGCAAGATGACCATCAATTCTGGACCCCCTGCCGGACAATTACAGAGTTAGACACTGGCCACTGTGGCTAAAGTGTACGGCACGGACCCCAAAAGCAACACCCTTTTGACCAAGGACGTATATATGTCCTTGCTCTGGCTAATTACTGCCTACGCCGAATTGACCACGAGAAAAAACAGGTAGGGCATTGAAGGGCATCCCTGCAACAGTACCGGGGTACGTACTTGTACTGTAAATATAGGTCGGCCAGTTTATATTGAGATCGTTTTGGTCAACACGAGGTATCGGTTTCAATTGTGTCAGATTGCCTTCAATTATGTCGGTTACTGTGGTCAAGTTAAATGACAGATCCATTAGGAAAAAAATAATTGGAGAAAAAAAATAAAATTCTGTTTCTTTCTTCATATTTCATGAAAAGTAGAAACGTAATGAAAAAACCCCAAAGCAAACGCTTTTTTTTTTTTTTTACTTTCTGATGATAAAAGTGAGGGAAGATTTGCTGGACTGAAAATATATTCGTTCTGGTGTTAAACTTTGCTTCTCTGTCTACTTGGAGATGAATAAAAATGGAATACAAAGAATTAAAACAATAGGCAACTAAAAACATCCCCTTTTTCAAACTAAAAGCTTTTGTAACTCCAACTCGGAACATTGTTTCGGTATCATCGACGACCAAGCAGCGATGACCTACTTAGAAGTTTGGGGTGCAGAACCGAGGAGACGGCCTTAGTAAGAGATATTTTTGCGAATGTCTCGTTTTTGTTCCATTATATAAAACTTGTTATAACAATCTACAGTTTGCATACGGGTGCACAACAATCACTTATAGCACTTATTCCGGCAAAAATACGAAACGAAACTCCAAATGTCTGAAACTTCTGAAGGTATTTAGTGCAACTGTAATGAGCACGAGCTTGTAGTCGACGGAGAGAGATTCTGGCAGCGTTTGGACTACACGGGCAGACGCGACTTTGACTTTTGATCTGTTAGATTCGGTCATCAAGGTTTTATAACGTCAAAATTAGACGTTAATTCCTTTCGGGTCGGTCTTCCGTGTGAAAACAGATATCGTTTTCTTGTTAAATTACGTGTAATAAAGTATATATATGCGAAATTAGATTAATGTGAAAAGTCGCTTAAGTGAAGAAAAGACAGTCCCAATTGTTCTGAAATCTACGTTACTGATATATAAAATATAAATATAAAATCTGGTTCCATTCATGGAGTACAAGCAACATTGATATCAATATGTTCGACCAAAAATAGCAAGGTCAGGCCTTTCTGGTGAATGAAGAACTCTTACAAACGATATTGTGTAACTTCCGTTGTATAGAAATGGGAGGGACTGGGCGTCAAGTGTGCTTTCAACAACACATCGACTTTCTATAGGACGGGTTTGAAATAATTCACAAATAAACTGAGTTTAATAAACAAAACGCCCGCGGGTGACCATTACCAGTGTATTGTTGGGTCTTGTAACGTGCAGGGTTTGTTGGTCAACATTTCGTCCATTTAATTCTGAAATTTGTTTAAAATATAAAAACAAAAAGCTTGCTTGACCAGGCAGTAGAAACAAGTGCCTTGGCGATGAAATAAACAGCGGTATTTCCCCTGTTCCAATTGTCCACTTTCGCTCCGTCCATTGTCCAGTTTCTTTTTAACCATTGTCCTCTGTATCAACACGTGGTCAGTCCATACAAAACTACGTCCATAATTAACTTGTACCCCCTTCGAAATGACGGGTTGGAGAGGTCTACACGGGCCCAAGGGCGTCAACAGACGGTCAGCGAGCCTTGGCAAGCAGTATGGCCAACACGTTAGGTCTATGTCACCTATTATGGGTACGGTCCTGTGTCGATCAGCGAACAGCCAGGTAACACAATAGACGGACGGCGAGCTACCACAACAGGTTGGCGCTGTCATCTGTGGGTATCATCACTTATGCCATTCAGCTCCCTCGATCGCACACAATGAGGAGGTGGAATAATCCGCCATTGAAGTGAATTGATGTAAATTTACGAATAACAAGTGTTATTAGAGCCAGCTTCTCCTTGAAGTCCTTACCTGTTACGCGGGATATTAGGTCAAGGGCATTTGATACTATTGCATACACGGCACTAATATTCGCGGGATTTCACTCCAGTAACGCCTGTCGATCATATGTATACTTATACCATATGGCGGTACATGAGTGAATAACTACGTAGATTGTTATGTCAGTGATATTCACTATGCTGTCTTACCAGGCAGGGAAATATATTTCAGTTTTAGAACTAATCAGAGCAATATCTCCCAGTATTATAACTTACCAGGGAAAATATAACTCAGATTTAGAACGAATTAGGGCAATACCTCATAGGATTAAAATTAACCGGAGACAATATCTCTCAGGTTCAGAACTAACTACGGCAATATCTCTCAGGATTATGACTAACTGGGGCAATATATCTCATGTTAGGAAGTAATTAGGACCATATCTTTTAGGTTAAGAACTAATTAAGGTTATATCCCCCGGTTATAGCTTAAACCAGGGGCAATATCTCTCTGGATTATAACTAACTGGGGGCAATATCTCTCTGGATTATAACTAACTGGGGGCAATATATCTCAGGTTCAGAACTAACTACGGCAATATCTCTCAGGTTTAGAACTAATAAGGGCAATATATCCCCGGATTAAACTAAAAAGAGGCAATATCTCTCAGGTTTAGAACTACAGTAATTAAGGCAATATCTCTCATAATTTTACCAACCGGGGGCAATATCTCTCAGGTTTAGAACTTATAAGTAACCGATGGCAATATTCCACAGGTTATATCTCTAACCGGGGGCAATATCTCTCATGTTTAGAACTTATAAGTAACCGATGGCAATATTCCACAGGTATATCTCTAACCGGGGGCAATATCACTCAGGTTTAGAACTTATAAGTAACCGAGGGCAATATTCCACAGGTTATATCTCTAACCGGGAGCAATATCACTCAGGTTTAGAACTTATAAGTAACCGAGGGCAATATTCCACAGGTTATATCTTTGACTGGGATGAATAAATATATATCACGTTAATCTTCAGGTGACTTACCTTTCTCTGTGTCTCTAAATCGTCATTAGCTTATGTTGGACACATCGTATACGACCCCACACCTATTGCATAGGTCTAAGACTCGGTGTGGACAGATGTATCTCTTCTGACTTTCAATAAAACAGCACCCAAGGGCCGAGAATATATATACCTGGTAAAATGTACGGGGGGAAGTTCGGGTGCGTGTTCGAGTGAAAAACTGAAATCGTGGAGGGATATATTTATGACGCTAGTACCTCTTATTGCGAAGCCAAGTAGATGGTAGAACACCTGTGTAATGTTGTGTAATTTACCCAGTGTGTTTTGTATCACACGCGCGTGCTTGGTACCATAAATTAATTAAAATGGAACGAACGAACCTCTACACGGGGAATCGTTTTCACATAAAAAATAGCCTCGTGCGTCCAACCTAAAACTGAATGTCACAAGCAAAGTTAAACGATTGTGTACTTGTGGTAGATTTGTATGTAACGGACCGCTACATAGAGAAAAAACGTTATATTATTTTAAACAAGTTATTTTACCATGGTCTACATGAACATTTGCAAAATGGATCCTACTCTATTTTAGAATGTCCTGTCAGTCGCTAGACCGAAAAGACCAGTCTCCTTAGGATCCCCGTACCACTGCCAAAAACTGTAACTATCCGTTAGAAATAAAGTTTTCCAGCATGACCGTATCTCAATATACCATTTCTGAAAAGAATTTTTTGAATATATAGAGGATCCTGCATGAGTGCCCATGTCATATTGATTGGTTTGGTATTGTTTAACGTCCTATCAACAGCTATGGTCATTTAAGGACGGTCTCCCCTGTGTGCAAGATGCATGCGTGTAGTGTATGCGTGTGTGTTTTGGGAGGCTGCGATATGTTCGTGTTTGTCT
>JAUMHH010164455.1:0-34547 GCA_032359455.1 Chlamys rubida | reverse complement strand
CAGTTTGCTTCTGGCCAAATATCATCATCCTAGGCCTTTTGGTTATTGAGAAGAAGTTGTTTAAAGTAAAATATTGACGACGGACGGCCGACAGACGCCACACCATGGCATAAACTCACTTGGCCCTTCGGGCCAGGTGAGCTAAAAAAACCATAAAAAATAGCTTCCATAATGAATTTTTGATCCGTGTAACAATACTTATTCTCGTACCTCAGACAGGGATATCCCACGTTATACCCAGTTCTAGATTTTCTCTCTCGTCTGGTCTGTCTGGCACCTTTACTCGACATTTAGCATAATTTTACACAGCAATGTATTTATCTGCGCGTTAATGCAAGTGATACACTCGTACATGTTTTACGAAGATATAGACAAAGACTTGTTTTAATCTTTTATGGATACGTGTACCATTGAATTACATACAGGTACAAATGAAGAATCAAACATATCTTCAATTGAATTAAAACGATGTCAGCAGAGAATCACATAGATATACCCCCATCTGTAAGGAAGAGTGTTGAGACGTAGTCTGGAATCAGTGGACACAAGCTTTTAACTTCAAAAATAATTAAGTGTGACATTTGCCCATGACCTTTGACCCTTTAACCTTGACTGATAACCACCAAAATCTAGTCAGGTGTAATACTCAATGTTACAACACTGTATTGTAAATATAAAATAAATTTGTAGGTGTTTGTGAGAAAGCTTTTTACTTTGAAGTGGTCAAGTGTGATATTTAACCGTGACCTTTAACCCTTTGACCTTTAATTTAACCTTGACCGATAACCACCAAAATCTCATCAGGTGTAATAGTCGAAGTTACCAGTGTTTTGTAGATATAAACTAAATGTGTAGGTGTTCATGAGATAAGCTTTTTACTTTGTAGTGGTCAAGTGTGATATTTAACCATGACCTTTAACTCTTTGACCTTGATCAATAACCCTCAAAATCTAATCAGGTGTAGAACTCGGCACTAACATGCTTTGTTTTTTACCCGATTGGTCCAATTAGTGATATGTTGGGTGGACAAAGACCAAATATCTGTTGTACAAATACCCAAGGTCTGTGTTAAATATGGATGGACAGACATACATTTAGGGTAACGACAGATGGAGACCATGAATGTTCGATGGATGGACATAGATTTTGTTTAAGATGGGCAGACAGAGACCAGATGTGTCGGGTACAGATAATACATGATGAAATGTGTTAAGACGGAAAAACTGTTATGCATAAGTATACATATACAATATACAGACCCAGAATGACAGAAGAATTGAGACCAAAGTTGTGTTACAGACAGATGGACAGAGACCACCTGTCTTAGTCAGATGGTCAAAGATCAAATGTGTTGGACAGACTGACCATTACACATTGTAAAAGGAGAGACCATCTATCCTGTGAAAGTAGATGGACATGAAGGGATCAGATTTGTTACAAAGAATGGACAGACAATAAATCTGTAAGATATACATCTGTTGAACAAATAGCAGAGATCTGTTACAGACGGACACAACAAAGATAAGTTACAGATAGATGGACAGACCATAGATCTGTTACAGACTGCTGATACCATAGATCTACTACAGACAGACGGACATACCATCGACGAGTTACAGATGGATGGACAGACCATAGATCTGTTACAGACTGCTGATACCATAGATCTACTAGACAGACGGACATACCATCGACGAGTTACAGATGGATGGACAGACCAGATCTGTTACAGACGGACACACCATAGACGAGTTACAGAAAGATGGGGGACCATAGAACTGTTCAGCCAATACCATAGATCTGTTACAGATGGATGGAGACCATTGACGAATTAGATGGATGGACAGACCCTAGAACTGTTCAACAAGTATCATAGAACTGTTCGGCCAATACCATAAATCTGTTACAGACAGACCGACGCATCATCGAGTTACAGATGGATGGACCGACCATACAACTGTTCCATTGATACCACAGATCTGTTACAGACAGACGTATTGACAAACCATTGATCTGGAATAGGTGATGAATTGCAGATTGATTAGAGACTATTGGATGTGTTGCACAGTAACAGATAAGATACCATAGATAATTCCAATAAATTGTTTCCAAAACAAAACTGTATAGACAAATATTCAAAATTAAAATTCTCATCTCGCTATTCAGAAATGAGCAACATCTGGATGGCATATAACATTTCACTGCCTATCTTCATCCAAGGTTGTAAGCTGTTTATAAATCCCGTGTCAAATTAACTTCATTACTGGTGTTTCTGTGGAGCTCGTCTTGAATGCATTTTTTTTTTATTACTTCAAAGTTTGCCAATATTTAATTAAGTTAAATATGTCCCACTTTAAGGTTTTTGATCATAAAATTTCTCAGTTTATAAACACCACAGAAATGTCAGCAACGAACTCCACGAGTTACAAATGCACACGTAGAGCAAAGCCTGTAGCACAGATTTGTGTATATTTATAATTTCTATTTAAAATAAAACCCAATTTGAAGTTAATGTGCATTTCAGGCTTAACTCCAGTGTCCAAATACAAGTTTCCAAGGCATAACAAAAACATTGATGTATTATAGGTAGAATTTTAATTGCAGAAAAATAAAACTTTTACATATTTATAAATTTCTTTTCCGATTTCTCACCAAATATAATAGTATACTGGTCTTCTCTCGAAGTACCATCAAAATAAAAAATCTCTGTATTTATAACCTGAACACTCCTCCCTCCCTGTTGGCTCGGACAAGCCCGCCTACCACGCCCCTTTCTCCCTCGCTCTCAGCCACTCACTGAACTGTCGGTAAATAATATTAAAATAGAAAATACTAAACTATGAAATGTACGACAAATTATTTCAAATCGATAAGATTCAATTTTATACAAATTATATATATACTTTTGTCTTGAAAGCATCAACATTTGCACCTTTTCCATTTTGGAAAATTTTTCATCAACTTGCATACATAATATTGGCATAATGTCAGTCTAACTTATAAACTCAGTATCTAACCAATCACAACGAACCCTTTCTGGGCAATAAAGATTTTAACTTCTTTGTAAGTCATAATATACTGTAGAGTAAAATAAAGTTATTCATTGTGGACTATAAAATACTTTTGACAGTGGGATAAAATATAATTGAAAAAAAAAGGGAAAACAATCTCATTAATATCAACATAACCAACAAAATTAAAGAAAATTGTTTGCATATTTAGAATACAGACCTCACCAGTATTTCTATATGGATATAAAACAACTGCCGAGCTATAGCTTCCCTTCCATCAATCATTTCAAATACAGTTACACTGATTCAAAAAGTTGAATTAAAACTAACTCTAAATCAAACGTGGATTTTTGGTAATTTTAAATGTAAAATATGGTTATTACTGGCTTGAAATAGTACAAATGTACTAATTTGAATGTCATAATTTAAAATATATATTAAAGAAGTTCGACCTCTAGCCACTATTTTGACACCTTGATGAACCTTTTTTCCTAGACCATCACTAACATATGCACACAAATTACATGGTCAATTGCTTGCTTTGCCATATTAAAATAAAAACATTTGTTTCCACAAAATAGTAGGATTCTAAATATTGCTTGATCTAACCAATGTTTGAAACAATGTCTTTATCATTTTTAATGTAAAAATGACTTTTGACTTTTTGTTTATTTTGTAAATAACATTTCGGGAAACAAATGTATTTTCATAACATGGCAAAAAACAAACGTCCCTCAGCCACCAAATGTTAAACAGCAACTTGCACAATATTTGGCTCCTAGCTTTCTGGTCCAGATTTCTAGGTCATGGTGACATACAACACAATATGATGTCATTGTGACCTGATCTCTATATAGCATCCTTCATCTTACATTCGAGGTCACAGTGACCTACTTTCAAGTCTGGCATTACCTTCCCTGATACACATCAACATATACACTACATTTTTCGAACGCAATACGTTGTAAATTTCTTCTCAGCTTTAATATCAAAACTAAATGCAAAAATTAACATCAGTTCTTGATGCCAACAATCATATTGGAAGCAACATCTACAAATTTGTCCCTCTTTTTTTCAAAAAGTATAGACAAAAAATACATTATGCAAATTAAATAATCTTTGGAAAAAGGTTAATTAAATAGTCGATGCATCAATACATGTTTGATCGGGTACATAACAAGGAATCAGAACAAATCATAACAGTACAATTTTGTTTCTCAATACGACTAGAACTCTTTGAATGAAAAGAAAGATTAAGTTGCATAGAAATTGTGCCGTTGCTAGATAAGAGCAAGAAAATGATACAGGAAAACTATTGGCTATAGCTATTTAACCTCAATTCTGAAATATTGTTTGAAAATGAAATACCACAAGGCTGAACATAAATACCTGTGTTTCTGGTAACATAATAGGAAATTTGGATAGGTACTTGAAGTCGATAGCTCATCTTTTTTGTTCATTTTGAATAAAAAATTAGAAATTTTTCCACAAGTAAGATCGGGTAGGTATCCCTACATATAAATTTCTTATAAAAAATTGACATATTTTCTTTAAGAAAGGTGACTAAAGGTAGAGTATTATAGCGGGTACCAGGAAATATTATATATTTATTGGTGAGGTTACCAGAAACACATGAACAGTCCAGACCTAATAGGATATATATGAATTCACTGACTACTGAATAAATGATAAACACAGTATGAGCCCAGTACAATTTACAAATATATAAGTTGGAATTTACGATTGCATAGGTGCCAAATTTCTGTCAAAAATTGTGCCCCGGGTTTCCATGTCCACTTTCATTTTCAAGTATCTTTGTATCCTAGTTTCATTTTCTATATATAATCTTGGTTTTCACATCCACAGATGGTTACTTCATTTCAAATGGATTTCTACAGACCGATTTAGACATTACGTAAGTCACCTGACTTATAATGACGTACACGAGTAAACTTGAACAGTTCATTCCCCTGGAAAGTTACATAATTACTAATGGGTTATCATATTCAACAAAACAGGTCTACAATAGTTGACCTGGTGACGGTTTTGGAAGACATTCTACATAAATCGGGTAGTTCTACTTCCTCTCGGTGTTAAATTGTTCGAACATTCACTTCTGGTGAAGAAACCTTGATTGGTTTTGCAAAAAAAAAATCTTTTCTTTGAGTGCAAATATACATATATATAATATAGGTTTATATTTCCTCGCGACGTTGACATGTATTTCTCAATCCCTTCACAAAACTGGTAGCAAAAATAACTTGCAAATGTATTTGATTCAACTGCACTAATATTGTGAGTAATATATAATTATTATTAATATATATAATCTTATGTGCACCAGCACAATGTAATGCATGCAAATATATGCATATAATTTGCATACATGTTTATATAAATGCGAAATAAACGGGACTATCAACCTTGACAACAAACAGTTGTGTGTGGGGGGAAAATAATGGCAACAAAAAAATCCATTTCTAACAATGAACTGTTCTCTCGACACACCAATATTGGAGGATTGCTACAAACTAGATCATATGCAAGTTATTTAATAAAAAAAAGTTTTTCCTGAAAACATTTATTTTACCAATTTACACATGTATGCATTGAGCAGGAGTTTGTCACTGGCAATTTTAGAAAATTAAAACATATTCATGGATCTCTTAAAAAAATATTTCAAGCTTTCAAATCTTGGTCAGTTTATATCAAGATTCAGACAAAGTCCTGCTTATCTGTATTTTGTACGAGTCTGTTCAACATGCAATATATATGCAAACATTTATTACAGGGCATAAATTACACAAGACTATTAAAATGGTCCCAGTAGGTGTCACTTTGGCTTTAGTTATGGGGTACTAATACAGATACAACATCCAGCCCCTCCCCCTACCCAACATACCACTGGATTTAAAAATTAATATTAAATCAACTGCATCCCAAACCTGACCCCCTCCTTTCCCCTCATCATTGATCAATATTAAATCTCATTCGCCGAAATATCATCTTTCTTTGCTTAGAAATGAACAGTATAGATCAATAATTATTAACATCAAGTCATGGTTGCAATATCCCTGCAAAATTTACTTTCATCTTGTTTAATTAATTGAAAAATAATTAAATAGCACAGATGATTTGATCAAAATGTTTCTGATGATTTAAGTGTCATTTATTGAATGACTTGCATTTTTTCGTAACAGTTCAATTTAATAGACTATGTAAATGAATCAATAAAATGTATTCCAATGTAATAGTATATTCACGTGTGTATATATATATAGATAATAGGCTTAACTACAGATTACTAATTTAGCCATCAAAATCCCCCAGTGGCTGAGCGGTACATAAACGAACATACAAGAGTCATATTTTACAACATAGAATAAAGCTCAGACCAGCTAGGCGTTGGCCTTACATGTCATTAAACAACACAGCTCGATACGGTTATCAAGTCACTGTATAGTCACATAATGGGAAAAATGCACATTGAATTCCAAGAATAAAATACTCTGATAAATTTATGATACAAATATTAATAATACTTCTTTGCATGGATATCATTTATGAAGATCTATATTTGTTATAATAATAGTCAAATTAAAAAAATCTTTAAAAAAAAAAGTAAAAACAATGTTGCACAGCTATATTAAGGAATAGACTCGATAATAATAGACGTACAATGTACACAACATGAAAACAAAGATATTTGTATACATACTGGTGTCCATATAACTCATAAACTGTTTCAAGTACAATAATAATAATAATAATCTCATAAAAACAATATTTAATAATATATTAATGGTGAAAATGATGTCTTTGATATACAAGATGAGATTTCTGTTAAAACATTCTGTGAAAAGTCTATAATTATATATTCCATATTTTATATATATAATAATATATAGAACAACTTGAAATGATAATAGAGCAATATTCCTGAATGTAGGATAAGATTTTGAATTGATAATCATCTATGTTTATATATATTTATATATATTACACATCCTGCCGTTTAGGAGAAGATGCGGATGGCCTGAGTCGGTGCTTGTTGGCAGACAGGACAGCTCCGCTCCAACTGGGGTTTCTCAACGATCAGGTTTGCACACTCCATGCAGAACAGGTTATGGCCACACGGCACTAGGGCCGCCACAATATCGCTCTCCGAGCACATGAAGCACTGCCTCCTGGGGCGGCCGTTCAAGGTGGGTACCGAAACTGGGCAAGTAATTCCGCCATTCCTGGCCAGGGAAACGTCCACCACCGAGGCGATGGGGGGCACGGTCAGAGCGCTAGTGCAGGAAATGACCGGTGCATCCTCACTCGAGGTAGGCGCGAACGTTGTGCTTGGGGTGGCTCCAAACATTGTCGTTGTCACACTGGCAAGGGGATCGCTTCTGATTCTCCGCACAAGGGCATGGTCACTTGGAGGTGAGGGAGACGACCTGTCGGACCCAGACCCAATGCCACTGTGTGGAGGCGACGGCGAGTCGGTAAGGGTGGGGGAGAGTCGATGACCACCATTGAGACTGCTGCAGCGCCGCGGCATGTTGGTGGAGGTGGAAGTGGTACTGAACAGGGAGACTAGAGTTGAGTTACGATTGTCATTGTACTCCCCCCACATGTAGGAAGGAGGTAGGATGGGATCAAATGATGGCGAGCCACCAATCCCTTCGTCGTTGTCGTACATGTTAAAGCCATTGAAACCATTGCCAAATCCATTTCCATTGGAAGCAAATTCTGAGATTTTTGCGTTAGTGTTCACCGGCGGGAAACTGAAAATATTGGTGTCTTGAGGTGGACAACTGCCGTTCAGGGCATTGTGCATGTTGTTGAAAGCACATGTCCCATTCACTCCATTCACTCCATTCGGCGATTTGTTATATCCATTGAACTCACCACTTCCATTCAACTCGTGGAAGCCTGAATCAACACCATTGCTGCGAAAATCATCCTCGTTCTGTGAATCCATAAGTCCTCCTGTTCGGAGAGCAATGTGACTTTCAATCTCCTGTCGAGCCTTGTCCACATTCTCGGTAAGTCCGGTGACCTCAAACACTGGTTCCTTGTCACGACTGGGGGTGACAATGTACGTGTGCGTTTGCTGTTGGATTCGTTTGATAGTGGCTCCCTTAGGACCAACAACAAGACCCACAACTCTGTATGGAACACGCACCTGAATTGTCACCTGTCCCGGAGCATTGGGACTTGGGGGGCCTGTGGTCAGGGTTGTGCCATTGGTAGGGGTACTGCCGCCGGTGGTTGTTGATGAAACTGAAGAAACACTGCTATTACGCCGAGAAGCACGAATTTGGCTGAAATGTTCGGCTGCGGACAGGATTTCTCTCTTAGCGGCATTCACATCCTCTTTTCTACCAGTAACTACGAAAACTGGTTCCTCTCCTCGAACAGGGGTTTTGATGTATGTATTGGTTTTGGCTCTCAGTGCCTTAATTTTGCATCCTGAAAATACAAAATAAATTATTATTTAACTGAAAGTTTTCTCATGCTATCAGGCTGGGTCGAGACAGAAACCAATTGATTTCATACAAAAAATGACAAAATTGGGGTCCATGCATTTTTTGGCATCCTTTTACATGAATATGGCAGTTAAATACCACTTCCCTTAGGAAAATAAAATTATACTGAATTTTATATAATTTCACTATCATTAAACTAAGGAAGTATTTCCAAGATATTTAAGTTAATATTACTATCATTCTCTTCCTTAAACACTACACACGTGTATGTAGGTCAGTGGAATATTGCTGTGTTTTACGGTCTGACTGAGCAAATAAACCAGTGTTGCCCGCTTTATGACAGCAGTATAATGTCACTTGCTGGCTTAATTTTAAGTCCACATTACACATCATCAACAGATTTAGGCAGAAATCCAAAAATACTCTGAATAATTCAGCTCACATAAAACATGGGATAATATCTCATGATAACGTCGCAAGATATGAATTGTCCCCCAGTAATTTTCTTCGACATCTGATAAGCTAAGTGTCTACCTAAATGTACCTGTATCATATTGAAGTAGTATCATTTGGGCTGTACCAGATAAACGTTGTGTACTAGGCTACCTGACATAAGATTCTAGTATTAACGTGTGTTTAAATATTCATGAATAATATTTGTTATATTTAGACCAGTGGTCTACAACCTGGACTATATAGCTAGAGCCTAGAGGTGATCAAGATAAACACACTGCCAAGAACTAGGTCTGTCTTCACCATAATATACATTCTTATAAAGTAAAAAAAAGTCGGTGGCTAAGTAATAAAACTCACTAACGTTTAAAGTTTTTTTCTTATTGTAAATTTTTCATTGTTTCTATGCTTAAACACGAGGTCATGCATATTCGATTTTGAGTGGGGTATATGGCGCTAACAATGAAAACTAACTTTTTATTTTATACTAAAAACACTGTACCCTCATTCTATCTCCAACAATAATTTAAAGTCGTTTCAAAGTCATATTAGGTATAAATCCGTGGTACAACTTTCTAAATAAATTACCCTGCTTAAATCATAAACCGGAAGATTCAAAGGCGAGAGTGTTTGTTTACTTCTCAAGACGAAATATTTCAAGTGTTTCCCTGACCTCGTCGATCTAGAGGTAGTGTAAAATTTTGTGAATGGGTGAAGGACCACGTGGTTTCTTTGTTTATGATCCAGCGGGGTATTTCAAGTGCACACTGGCAGAGTGTCTACCCCGAACACGTGGTTACTGAACCTCGTGTAAAACTCTAGACATGCACGGTGTCATGTCTGGGGGAATTTCAGGCTTACAAAGAACACATAGTTAAAACTGGTTTTGCTGTTGATAAACAGTAAACAATGTTTCATTGTCAAAACTACCTACATCGATTTGTCAACATGGGGGACAAAGCAGTTTATAAATAAATCACAACAAAGTAGACTGCTCTAGGATGGGTTATTCACGTTACGAGATATCTATATATATCAGCCACGTGAGCAATATACTGGTCATGGCTATGTCTGTGTATTACGACACTCTCTTGCTACAAACACAGCAGCCTTAAAATGGAAAATGAGCTATGAATGCGGAGAACGGTTCTAAACAAAACAACCTACCCTGTCGTCCGACGATTTCGGCCACGTGCTCCGAACTCGGTACGGGTACACACTCCGTCATGTTAGCACTACCTCTTTTCCTTGCAGCATCCAAATCCATCCCGGATGACGAAGACGAACTGTTCCCGACAGAACCATTCTCCTCCTCGGTACCGTTCAACCCCATCATCGAGAGTTCGAAGGCTAACTGCAGTGCGCGCTGTTCCTCGTAGCTAGCACTTGGATTCATCTCATTGTACAGGCTAGCTGGCATCGTTGACAATTTGGGGTTCGAACACTAGAATGTACAAAAATAAAGATTTCATATAAACTCCTTGGTTCACATAAGTTCCCTTTGTTAGGGCAGCACTTCGCTGCTCAATGCGCGGCACTCTCCGTTACACTGTCTGTTATTCTCACAATGCACAAAAGCAATATGGCCTGGGTGACGTCATCTTCCCAAGATTCCGCGGCATTTCTTGGCCTGCTTCCCTGCGCCCATTGGCTGTGTATCACTTAATGGGCGGGGCGTCAACTTTGACCTAGCCTGGCTGCGAAGCATGGCAAAACATTGATGTTTTTATTGCAGATGTCTTGTTATACACAAGAGAGATTTAGGAAATGAAATTATTTGGTGGAAATGGAAAAATGGATTATTTAGCCTTACACCAGTGTTAGTTTTGTATACATGACAGAAGAATTTGACCATACCGCTTATATTTATTTTTTCGCTCGTTGTTTTTGTTGATGTTATTCGTTGTAATTTCAGGGTAAATAACGGACACAATTAAAATTGTTCTGTTATCTATTGAGATAATTAAAAAGACCCTTCTTTCCTTTGTTCGCTAGATGTGTTTACATTGGAAACAACACCACCCTGTGCCGGATACAATTTTTATTAACTACGGTAGGTCTACTTTATCTACAGTGGGCATTTAATAAAACTTGATAATAGACGTGGGGTCCGGTAAGGTTTGGCTTTAGTAAAGATACAGTAAAAAAAATAGAAGTTTCTCCTTGATGAATGCGTGTTTCGTGCTGCATTAGAGTTGTCTTGTGAGTTATGGAACATGCAATGGTCCTATCTAATTGCCCCGACCAGGTCCAGAGGGGACGGGACTGACCCTCATTGACCCAAGACGAATATTGCCTTGATTATATCGAGTTAGGAATATCGTGATTGGGAGTAATTTACAGGACTGGCCATAAAACACGTTGAAATAAAGGACGCTTGTGCGTATGTACGCTTAAATGGCAGGTCGACTTCCCATCAAATAAAAATTTGCCTACCTCACGAAACAGAGTATTCCTTGTTGCTAAAATATCGATTAGTGATTTGAAAAAATAAATATTTTTGGAAATAAATTTCAATTTTCATTTACCTGTATTCCATTTACATAGTTCTATCTATGATCAACATGAAAATCCACCTTCGCTCGCCCATGTGTAAATGTTTTGAGGTATATTGAATTCTTAAATTATTATACAACTCTAGAATTGTGGACAAAGCTAGCTAGAAATCAACAACGATAAATTAATTATGGGTTCATTTGCATGAAGTCCAAGTGATACATAATCACAGATGGTGGTCGATGTCTGTTGTTTGTTTACACTAACAGGGCCACTAAACATATCAATCACCCGCCCATTAAACCTACCTCGTAGGATGACCAGTCCATAGTAGTAGACCCGGGAGACCCGCCTCTAATGACCTGTTGACCCCGGGGTCCCTCTCCCTTTGGAGTCAAGATGACATCAGTCACTACAGGGAGTAATCGTACGCAGGTTCATATGTGCGAAGTTAATTGGGAAGTTAATTGGTGGGTATAATACATCAGTTTATAGGAGTAATTAAGGTTTCCTGTCCCGTGGCCATGGGTGCCGTCCCAAACACAAGCACAATAGTATAAATAAGACATTGTTGTTGTATAAATAGAAAAGGAAATAGATACGGAAACTGACACCCCAAGTACCGTACGTAGTCACAGAACCCCTTTGTTTAATACCATTAAAGTTTTATCTGGGCTAGTCCAGGTATATCCCACCTGGTACATACCTTTAACGGTTACCTACAAAGGTATACATTATACATAAAATATTTACAAACTTAAATCAATGTTCGCTTTATTCCAATGCTTGTGTTTTTTCCCTACTCAAACTCAATCCTACCTTTTTTACTCAATATGAAACACGTTAATAGCGAATTCGTGGCTGTTCAATCAGGCTATGCTGAAGGAAAAGTTGGTAAAACCATGACAGATAGGTAAAACAGCGCGTGCAGTGTATACCTACATCCGTTCCCATGATTTGTGTTGTGTAATATGTTGCGAAATTGAGCCAATTACTTATCTATAAAAAAGTTGTACGTATATATTGGAGAGAAAATGTTTTAGAACGCTAGGAGAACCGACAACGGTGTGAAATGACATCATTTTAGCCTTAAAATGCACCCTACAGGTCGAGGTAGAGGTGGAGAATTATCGCTATCAGTCATTACACTCATTACCCTTAAAACTAACCATCACGAGCTTGATAACTGTCAGAATCAAATTGTGGAGCGGAAAAAAGCACATTGCTAATTATTTGTAGGTATTAATCCCCCTAGTTATACGTATACACAGGTTTCGTACAAATTAGCAGCAAAAATCAATGATAGATAGTTAATCTTACCAATATGTGCCTGTCGCCAGCCATCTAGAGCATAATCCTGGTACTTAATATACACCAATCACGAGGACTGGTCAGACTAGGCCAGTTATCGGGCGCAATAAACGAGCGCACCTGCACTAATCCGCGCGCAGGCTAATCAACGGGTCTAAATAGCACTATCGCTTTATAGCATTATCTAATTTCTATTGATCTTTCGTATCACACTACACAGGTATTGATCCTAAAATATAAACAGCTCATCAACGGGCACACATCGACTGATACAGACGGCTTTTAATAAATCTTCATATTTACTCCATAAACATTTTTTTCCCCGAATCCACAATGGTGTAGGCGCAGATATGTTATATAATACTGACACTTGTCCGAGACCAACACGCAAGCATCCCTGTGGTAACACAGGTACCGAATGTCCATCTATAATTCACTGTTTATATAGTCATGTGACTTGTTACGTTGTGTGGACATAGAACCCTTATACATCATCCACAAAGTACTAATTAATGAACGGCCTTACCTTTAAAAACGGTGCAGCCTCGAACAACATGTTGGCTTGGTGTAAATAGACGATATGAGCGTAAATTCTCCACCAGGGTAGATGTCATCAAGACTGGGTATGTGACCTCTTGGTTTGGTGTGTGACCTTTGCTGTGTATGGCAGAAGTGTGTTGTAGGTGAGCTGGTCGGGTAACTATATATATAGTCTAACAGACCGTCACATCATCACACCTGTGCTGACACGGTAACGACAGGAAACAGTATAAAGGTACAGGTGTGATGATGATACTTAACTACTCCAATCAGAGTCCCTCCTCAGGTGATTACAGCTGATTACTGACAAATCACACCCAACCATGCCCCGGGGCTCATCTTAATCCACTCCCCGCACCCCCGGAACAATAGGAGGTGTCGTGACCAATAGGGCTCTATTAACTAGTCTGTTGACTGTCCCTTAGTGTTAAACCAACACACAGCGCCCTTATCCAGGGGATTTTTAAGAACCTTCCATAACATTTGAATCTGTTTGATTGCATTTCCGCTTTGAAGTGTGATAAAGCAAGTAGGTAGATGTGTTTTCTGTGATTAGTATACAAATATTATAAGTCCTTCCATTTCCCGGAAGAAATTGGACATAAAGACTAAGTCCAAAGACACAAGATAACGTGCTGATTGATGTACATTGCAAAAATAATGTTTATGTACACCATGCTGTGGGGGAGGAGGGGGTTTATCAGATAAGAATAGGTAAATCAATGGTTTATATATGTATTGATATAGACACGGACTTCAATAGCAGTTACTAATTCCGTGATATAGACTTATACTACAAATAGCATTGACTTACACCAATAAACAGGACGAAATGGACATGGGCTCTGTCGTTTAATGTGTTTATCAGAAAGGCATCTGACCAGCTAAAGCATCGTGATGGTCATACACATGTCAACATCGATGCTAAAATATAGAATTTTTTAAAATATCTTGCCAGAGATGACTTGAGATTTTTTTTTTTTAATTTTAAGATATAAAAGATGTTTGATATAATTTGGATTTCGTACCAACAGCTTGATACAGTGTTTTTACACTTTAATTTCAAATCTGTCTATACAGATATATAAATATTATCACATTTATTAGACATCGTCAGAACTTGCATGTTTCATTTTCAGTTTTGATAATAATAAAGAAGTATAACAAATTCTGAAGTTTTACTTTTCTTCTTCATATCTTGTTCATCAGTTGTGTGTAAGGTATTCGCTGTTAAAACTATACGTGCTACAAACAATCAGTTTATTATATCACAATAAATTTAAACTGAGATATGAATTATCTATATATATACAATTCCACCAAAGAGATGATATAAAAATCACCACACTTGTTCTTATCAAAAAGCAATTTTAGCTGATTAATACGGAAATATAATTGTTGAAATTAAATAAATGTTTTGATATAGAAGTTCTCCCGCAGATTAATTAATAACTTATTAATGACTTGTTAATTAATGAGTGAGAGGATATTTTTGTCTCTGATTCACATATTTTCCTTTTGTGTTTTTATCTTGATTATGACGCAAAGGAATGGACGTGTTAATTATGAACCTCAATCGCTCGCGCGGGTGTGAGGTCTGGCATGTGTATACGACAGATCGATATAGGAAATCTATAATTTATTGGCGTTATATAAAGTTATAGATCACTCAGCGGAGTGTAGGTAATACACAGGTTAATGACTCCCCGGGTCGATAGATCGTTCTATAATGTATCCATATTACACACTGCTGTGTAGACCCGTCTCCTCAATGTGCGGTTACCTATCATCAATATTGTATACCAAAACCAATTATGTCTATATACGTGTCGCATAATTTACAGAAAACGACAGTAAATCCTTTCAACTGATAACAGATATACATTATAAATTATGTTTAATGGCAAAAAATAATTAGATTGATGGAGTGTCTTGATAATTTTCTCGAATTATTTTCAAAGTGTTTCGATAGGAATCACAATTTGAGATTCATAATTCCTTTATTTAGTTCACACGTCCAACATTTGCAATCTTGAATAGCAAAAATGTTATGTTTATCTGATATATAACGCAGACCTATGGTGGCGTTTTGATTTTATTTAGAATCTATTTCTTTGCTACACAACTAAGTTCACTTTGTACCAAGCACGTGTAGCTTTGTACAGCTGACTCAGGTACACTGATAGGTCACACAGGTAGGCTGACTTTTTATCCAATTATGTTACTTTAACATCTTCTTTGTACTGCCTGTAACAAAAGACAGGTTACAAAGTTTCCCGCCAGAAGCCTTCGAGTGTCGTCTGCTGCTCCACCTGTGGCGGCTGGTGGTCACGGGACTCCGACAGATGGGGCGGTATGTCCTGCTGGACCACAAAGCATAGTCATCTTTACCATCAGAAATATTACTGAATACATATTTATCAATATAAACCACACACCTTAATCGTCGATAATTTCCTTTAATAAAATTGAAGACTGACCTTCTGATTTGTTTACATGATAGGACAAAGTCAGAAGATCGTGGAAGAACTATTGCCACGGTAAAGGTACTACGGGGAAGAACTACAGGAAAAAATGCCCTGCTTCTTGTCAATAGAGCGTCTGATTGGACTGTCCGCCCCTAGTAGCTACCTGCGTTTTCAGGACGGAGTCATCTTTGTTGACCAGTAAACAAAAATCTTACCCACAATAGGGCCTGTTGACTGCAAGGTCGGTGATAATTCAAGGTCAGAGGCTACAATTGAAGCCATTGTGAAGTACCACCTGCACTCGTCCAACTTTAAACCCCGAACCAAGAATGTCCACGGCACGGCGACGATTATATCAATGGCAGTTTCTTCAAGTGCCTCTTTATACTAACTGTTTAACGACTTTAAAAATCAAAACACTTCCATCTTTTGATAACAAACAAATGTGTACAAGCTTAGCGAATTAGTTCTCGTTGCCGTGGAAATGATCCTGAAATTTTACTATGCTATACAAATACAACGTGCCAATCTATAACCGCCAAGTACAAATAGTATGTACCTGTTTACAACATGACGTCTCATATCACGTGGTAATTCTTGCTATGCTTTTTTAAAATTTATTTATTTTTAGTTCTAAGTGCTGATAAACCTCGCGATATTTCGTTAACCTCGCGCTGATTCGTTATCATGTTAACTATTACTGTCGGTAAACCTCGCGGTGATTCGTTATCATGTTAACTATAACTGTCGGTAAACCTCGCGGTGATTCGTTATCATGTTAACTATTACTGTCGGTAAACCTCGCGGTGATTCGTTATCATGTTAACTATAACTGTCAGTAAACCTCGCGGTGATTCGTTATCATGTTAACTATAACTGTCGATAAACCTCGCGATGATTCGTTATCATGTTAACTTATACTGTCGATAAACCTCTCGGTGATTTGTTATCATGTTAACTAAAACTATCAGTAAATCTCGCGTTGATTCAGTGTGAATTTTACATGTCGGTAACAAAATAACTTTCGGTCAACCTCTCGATGATTCTTTAAGACTGACGGTAATGAACTTTCGTTAAACCTCGAGATGATTCGTTATGATGTTTATCTAACACTGCCGGTAAAAAATAGTTCTCGGTAAACATAGCGATGATTCGTTATCATCTTTTTCTATAACTGTCGGTAATGTATGAAAATGAACCACGGTAAACCTCGCGATTATTCGTTATCATGTTTATCAAGAAACCAAGTGTGTTCTGTTTATAATGTTTTTTATGAGGACATTGCCTTTTGTTTACAGATACTCCATCTTGGATTTAGACAAGGAGAACTATAATGCGATAGTACAATAAGGAAACGTACTTGACGTTGGTCCATTATTTGTTACATTTCTCACTAAATCCTGCTTTCTGATTGGTCAGTTTAGAGTTTAAATAACTAAAAAGTATTATTTATTACTGTAGAAAAATATCAACAATCTTTCAGTTAAACCTATCATTATTTTACTGTAATAAAAATATGTTGATATTATGAGTAGTTTGCTATATATATGTACATCATTGGTAGCTTACTGGCACTCTCCTAGTACGTTGCTTTAATCTAAGAGATTGAAATCATCCCATAATTTCCCGTACATCACGAGAATGATAGCGTTCATGGAAAGTATTCATACATCATATCTCTTCTACACGTACACTTCAAAAGAACATTTTCATAATAAACGGTTTCCAGATTAAATACAATAACGTGTACAGTAAAACCTCGTTATACTGCCATCAGTTGTCCAGAAAAATTCCGGCGTTATAAAGGGGTTTGGTGATAAATTAGGGGAAATGTATGAAGGAATTCATAAGAAAATAAGAAAAATAGGGATCGAAATATGTTGTGGCAAATGAAACGAGGGGCATTATATCGAGGTCTTACTGTATATTGCTTGTCCCGTTCTGTGCCCGCTCAGACGTTGCTCTCAGTAACTGTTGCCTGTATGCTCACAGTGGGTAGATCTGACTGTTAGTATAAACTATGAAAAAGCTACATATATTCATATTTTACGTCTACCAGATACTTGCTTACTTCAACAAAATGAAGAATATCCTCATAAATTTTGATGGAGACACAAAAACTGGGGATCAAACGATTATTTAAGTTAAAATATATTGAAGGCTAAATGACTCAATGAAGACAGAAAATGTTGTTATAATGGCCAAGTCTGTAAGTAGAGTATTCGATGGAACCAGAGAGGACGACCGTTGGCCCAGGCACGCATCCGGGGCTCATCTCCGAATTCTGTTTACATACAGCAGTATTTATATTCTAACATTGACATCCAAGTCGTGTCTATATTCGTTTTATTATTTTTTGTCAGACAGGAAATGCGAAGCTTCATTGAGCCCGCTACGTTTATCTTATTGTACAGGAAGTCACTGGGATTTTATAGCCTCGATCAGTCTACCTGGGTTTATAGAAAACACACAAAATATGTAAAATAGTTCCGAACAGAATGTGTATCCATAATATTTAGTTAATTGTGTGTATGCGAGGTGGGGTGGGGAGGAGGGGAGGGGATCATGTCAGCTATAGTAGTAGTATGGCATCTATAGTAGTACATACGTACTAGTCTAAGACCAAATGTACGAGGTACAATATATATGAATTTAACATGTAAACAACAGCTAGTATAATTGCATTTGGCAATGAACGTTTCATTTAGAATTTATTAGTTATGAAACGTTCCTACCAGTAATCTTGTGGTATCGGTAAATAGCCTAATGAAATTGTGTTTATTGTTCCCTGGGCTCCTACTGGCTGTTACGGTGAGTGAATAACACGCTCCTCCCTCGTGCTGCAGCTCCACGTGCTGTTCATCGAACCGTGGGGACAAAAAGCTTTCCATTTCCTGTCTCACCTGGACGAAACACCTGTACGCTAAACACTCAGGTGTGTTCAAAGGTGAGGTGCACGCACTGCTCGCCGTTACCTAAGACTTACTGGACCTTACCTTAAACCTACCGGGTGAGTGGAACTAACATCCGCTGGACCATTAAGGACCCGTATGCTGCCTTTTGACACACGCACCTATTTATCCCGATGTTTAATTTATCAGTCCCTCTTTACGAGCTTTTGCAAACATCTGTCAATCAATTCCATCAATTATGTATTTTTACTATTGATTTTTTGCCTGACTTGTAAATAGCTTTCGCTGTCCTAATGCGCGGCAAAGATGATTCACGTTTCTACTCCAAGAATGACTCGCACGATAGACATAAATCATCGTTATTTCAACCTTTACTTTTCTTTTGCAAACAAAGGGAATAAAAACGTAGTAACATATTGAAGTTGAAATGTTAACACATTTTGAATATCGTCACTATTTAAATCAATAGCCATCTGTGATCAACCAACATGTCATAGTCAATTGTTCTTCCATGTTTCCGATAACCCTAAATCCCGTAGATTTATACCCATGTTTCCGGTAACACTAAATCCCTTAGATTTATACCAATGTTTCCGGTAACCCTAAATCCCGTAGATTTATACCCATGTTTCTGGTAAACCTCCCAGACGTAGAATTTTTACCCGTATTTCCGGTAACCCTCCATATACTGTACCATAGATTTATACCCGCGTTTACGATTAACCTCCCAGACGTATATTTATACCCGTATTTTCGGTAACCCTCAATCCCGTAGATTCAAACCCGTGCTTCCGGTTACCGTCTCCACCATAGAATTCACCTGTGTTCCCGGTAATCCTCCATACTCTACCGTAGACATATACCAATGTTTCTGGTAACCCTCCATACCGTAGATTTATACCCGTGTTTCCGGCAACCCTCCATACCGTAGATGTATACCCGTGTTTCCGGTAACCATTTCTACCATAAATTCATACATGTGTTTCCGGAAATCCACCATACACTATACCGTAGATGTATACCCATGTTTCCGGTAAACCTCTAAGATGTAAATCTATATTCGTAGATATAAATCAAGTGTTCCGGTTACTCTCCCAGATGTAGATTTATATCCGTGTTTCCGGTTACCTTCCCAGACGTAGATTTAAATCAGTGTTTCCGGTTACTCTCCCAACCGTGCTCCCTGCCATATATTTATTATATGTTTCTTGTTACCCGTGTTTGAGGTACCCCTTCCAACCCTAGATTTTTACTCGTATAACCTCTAACCCTACTGCATACCATGTGTCGCCTGTATTTCCTGTAACCCTATACCTTAGGTGTCACATGTATTTCCTGTAACCCTACATTCAACGGGTATACCTGTACTTCCTGTAACCCTATACCCTAGGTGTCACATGTATTTCCTGTAACCCTACATTCAACGGGTACCTGTACTTCCTGCTATATGTCACCTGTATTTCCTGTCAACTTACCTATGTGCCACCTGTATTGGTGCGGCCCTACCTTCAACAGGTACATGTAGTTCCTAAACATCACTTCAGATATCATCTGTATTCCTGTTACCTTACCTTAGATGTCATCTATATTTCCTATATCTAATAATTAATTTCGCCTGAAATTCTACCGGTTTTTCCATAATCCTGCTTACTTTAGATATAGATTGTAAAGATAATACATTTATAACCTACATATAGGTAACATAATAGAACAAATATCAAAATAAAGTGGTTTTTCTCATCTTTACTTTTTTAACACAGTTTCTTCGGAAACATGGATAGAAACATTTGAGAGAATATATGTAATATAACCACCACTAATATGCGTGATATAGAGATGTATATATATAAATACACGTGACAATAGTATATCTCATAACGGAAGCGTGTCCTTGACATTTGCCCTCGATCCTGACATTTTTTAACATTAGAATGTCAGACATCTACCTATTCTTTGAATTTTGTAGCTGGATGCTCAGTTGGTAATCTGAATTGAGCGTGTTTTTAACTGTGGACACAATTAAAGAGACACAATGTATCCCTGTCTCCATGGAAACTGAAGTGCAGGTATCGTCTACAGACAGGTGAGTAAGGAGACTGCCTCAAGCACCGTCCTCATGATCCTGATCGATTGAGAAAAAAAGTTGTTTTTCTTACCATTTCTTAAGCAGGTGCAACATGAACTTTAAATTAGAGATGCCTGATTCACACGATTTGATATTCTATTTATTTTCTATTTAAAAGAAAAAGAACTCTCGGCCTTTAATCTACCTTTACCTGCGGAACAAAGGTAGAATGGTGACACCTGTATGGAAATCTCGCTTTGTGTAAAATGGCGCGCAACCCGATATAAGGAAATACCGTTACTCGACAACATTTATCACAAAGGCTTACAATACAGTGGAGGGGAAGTCTCGCCGAGGCTCGTATCGTCACGTCTCAATGACCACGTGAGCAGACGACCACTAGGTGAACAGAACACCTTTAACAGGTGACAAATCATCTGTAAGATTTCCCCCCTTTTCTATTTATAACCGCAGACCGGAAGCACATAAGGTGTATTAACGGGGTCTGTGTCGGCCGTCCTTTGTGTTCCCCCGCCACATTGAGACTGTGTTTACTTTATAGCGACAGATGGTGACAAGTCAATGTAATTTCCCTACCGTCGATTTAGAACTGATCATCACGATAGCCGCCCATCGCTTACAGAACTGCATAGTTTTGGTTAAATCACGGAATTAATTTCTATCTGAGTCTTTGGTTAAATACTGTATTTTTTTTCTTGCTGATAAATATCTGGTTTGGTTTTTATATATTATCTTATTGTGAAAATAAAATCGCCAGAAATATACAACAAAAGAATTAGTAAACAAGCAGATTGCTTGATCCTGAAGCTGCCGTGTTGGTCTACCAAATATAACAAGGAATTAATTTACAATGGAGTTTTGTTTTTCTGTGATAAATTAATATTAATTTGTATAGATACAAATTAAGCTAACCATGCTTTTTGCGTGATAGGAATCATGATTGCATGTATCTATTTCCGTCGAAAACAACCAAAACATGCAGATTTGTGTGTTGAAAACCAGGAATAAAATGTACGCTTTCAGTTGTCTTAACAAAACAAGACATGTTTGTCTGTATTTGTTGACAAGCTAAGAACATATAATGATTTTGTATGGACAAAACACCGATAAGTGCCTAGACAAACCACCGCTATATTGTCTTTTTTGAAAAAACCCAAAACCGAACAAAACTATATAAATGTGTTTTAGTGCTGTACAGTGTGCAGTGCTATAGTTTTGTCCGTAAAGAGTGCACATTTAGTTTTTAACTGTCGTTGTGTGTTTACAGAAGTTGTGTGGCAGCGTACTGTTTTTAAAACAAATTGCGAATGTTTACATACAAAACCATACTACATGACCGCTTTACCTAAAACCGATACATAAGCGTTGTTTGCTTTGCGTCTGTTTTTTCATGAACTTCCGATTTTTTCATCAATATTTATATAGAAAACATTATGAACACTCCTCCCCCTCCTACTCTTTCAGACCAATGTTTTAGGGCATGCATGTGAGGCTTTGAAGAAGGCAATTAAGGGGATAAATCCAGAATTCGCTTACGTCCCCTTGTGATAAGTGGTCTCTGTAGGGATGCGCGAGAGGCTGATCGGAGAGCCTATTGCGAACATCCCGAATAGGGGACAATGCCAACAGTACAGGCCCAGCTCCCATTGACAATGAACCTCACCGTATAGATAGCGTGTATTATCGGCAGCGTAGTAAACCTATTAGTATTGATTCCTATAGACGTTTCATGTTATCAAAAAAACGTCACTTGTTTTTGTGTTGGAAACAATAACAAACTAAAGAGGAGATACTAAATCTATATAGATATATGACTGTCATCACTACAAAGCCCGTGACTGTACAAAGAGGCGACGCTAATTCCACTGTTGAGAGTACTCGTGTAATGGCTATAACAACATTACTGGGGCGGACGGGTATTAGATTCTCCGTACAGGCTTCTGTTCCATATTTTACGAGAGAGTTCCTATAGTGTAACTGTTCATTAAACAAATGTTTGTCCTACATAAATTACCCTAATAGACCTATTTCTGTGGTACATATATACTCACCAATACACAGTTATAACCCGAAAATAGATATCTGCCCTTACATAAAAATCAAATTTCAACCATTATTCCAGTAGAACACACCGATAAAGATAATCTAGACATTTCAAAGCAGTGTTAGTACTTTTGATTCCAGTGAACATTTTATATTCTCTTGCATAATTCAAACGAATCTATTCGTGCTATCAAACTCGTCTCGCCGTCAAATAAACAACACCGGACTAACTATAATTCAAATAAAAAATATATAGATTGATTGATGTCGGTAGCCAATGGTATTTTCGGTCCCGGGCGTCACTTATTTTTGTCAGGTCGCAACATTTAACCTGTTTTGCCGCATTTCCCGCCATTCCAACGACCATGTGACTTGCCATTCGCAGTAATTGCGTGTTGACATTGTGCTAATTACTTTACTCACATCAAGTTTAGACTTGATATACGCTCAGCATGTAAAACAGCTACATGTAATATTAATGTTGGAGGGGCTCCCTAAAAGGCATCACAAATGATACAAAGCCTGACAATTATGGATCCGCGCGATAAACCAGCTGAGCGTTGACGTGCCGAGCACCTCTGATAACACACATAGATAGGAAGACATTCGATTAGGGTTGTTGATAATATACGGTATGCAATTGATAGTCAAGAGCCACATTTAATCAAAATTCTGTCGCATGCGAGAAATGATGGAGATCTGTAGTGACACTAAATTAAACCGAAACTATATTCTTTTGAAACGGCTCCTTTATGACAACTCAGAAATGAGATTTTTCATGAATATTCAGAAAAACGCGGGCTCTCTGAGCTGTAGAAATACCATGATTTCATCCGAACATACAACACGCGGCACGGCAATTCTCTCATCTGTAATGCGATCATAAAGTCCAAATAAACAAAATCTAGTTTAAAGAATGACTACTAGATTATTCCACGGTGAAGACAAATGTCTTTGGGTATGTTGCGTAAATCGCAATAAGAAGAACTCTCCTTTCTATTTCATTTGAGGAATCACTGACGGCAAATGCAGACATATCGCATGCATGATATCAGCCGGAATTAGTTAAAGAGCACTGCACACATAGAAAAGAAAGAGAATATTTTGCTTTTATGTTTTCTCAAAGGAATTAGATACAGCCTAAATGGAGATGAAGAAAACACGAAAAATGGATACTAAAAATAGACTTTACTATAACAAGAAAATGAAAAAAACAAGACAAAATACCGACTTGTTTGTTGAAAAAAATACATGAAAGTATTTTTAGTTTTTGGAGAACGTCATGATATTGATTTACTTAAAAAACACTTTTATATTAAATTTTTTAAAAAAGGCGAAATATGAAGACAATTTTAAATAAGATACGAAGACCGCGCAACAATGCATGTACCTCCCAGGCTCTGTTCCCTTTCACATTTTGTAATAGTTTCTATTTTTTTGCATTGTCATTTTTGTGACAATTCTGTTTGCTTTCAACATCTTATTCAAAGGATGTCTTTTTGGTAAATGTCAGCTTTGTTAGCGTATCTGAGCAACAGCAAATGGTCTGCCGGTGGTTTTTTGTTTCTTTCGATCCGCAAATAAGCCCACTGCTTACCGTCCTTACGTTTCCAATTAACGGCGCGAGGCCTGGGCCGTTTTGTCATTATGTCATGTAAATTTATACATGCAATTAGACTTTCTAGTTGGTGCTGTATAAAAGTTATCGGTAATATTGCAGCTATCAGCCCAATCATCTAGGCACAGCTGTCGTCGTCGTCTTCATCGTAAAATTTAAAAAGTCATCTTTTGTTATCCCCAATTCTAATGGCTCGTTGGGTAATCTGCATACATACACGGGGTTTATAAGAATTGTTTTGTGTTCATTTTTTAGTGTGTGCATATGTCACTTTTGTGTTACACTGAACATATAAGCGACATTTAGATTAAATTTTTAGGACAACTTGATGTACACGTAAAACGAACTATATTTACAAAACAAATGAATTCAAAATTTGTAATACTGAATTGATGTAGCTGATCAACAGAAAACCGGGAAGACATTTGTGTACAAACAGCGTTTGTTTATCAATCTTTGCTAGTTACACAAGAGGCATTGTCAACCAATATTAAACTAGGTACAAAGTATACAGTCAAATTAGGGTACACAAGAGCAGTTTCCTCGTATGTAGTCAAACTAGGCACGCGAGAGGCTAATACCTCGTATAAAGGTACATGTAGTAACAGTTGGCCACAGGGAATTGAGGGTGCACATTTCCTGCTAGACTGGCCACCGTCTTTAGAATATTGAATTATTAAGAAAAAAGTTTAACTATTTTTTTTCATCACTTGGATGTCTGATTCTAGATCCTAAGTTCTAAACTAGGGGGAGATAAGCTAGTAGTAAAATGCAGCTGAGAAATTCTTCATAAAAACTTAGGGGATGGTAGCCAGTCTAAGTCCCTGCCAGTAAGCAAGGTCATTTGGTGGCACAGACCATGATTTAGACACTTCAACGGCATACATGTACCAGTGTCGTTACATGGGTATATTCTGACATAACGTGGGATAACTAAGCATCTATTTATAAGCGAATCAGAGGCAATATTATTTGACATTAAGCGGAACAGAGGTAAATTACACATGACTATATGCGGAGTAGAGGTAAATATTAATGGAAAGAACAGTTGTAAATAAAACAAACGGTTGGAATCACTACAGAACTAGGCTCGCCGTGTGGTGTAGGAGGGAAACAAATTTTTACCCTCATTTATGTATTTTTTTTAAATCATCAGAACTGAATACATTTTCCTTTTTACTTAAATTCTGTTTATTCATTGCATAGATTAGCTTGACCTTTGGCATTTTCAACTATGAATGAATACAAAAAATCCGACTGTAAGTGCTTTTGGTCAGTTTTGAATTGTATTCCGTCATGCAAAATATTAGAAGATTGGCAATTTAGACGCGATACTATTAATCTGGTATATATGTCATACTGCCCAATACACGGAATCTCCGAGATCAAGCACGTCATACATCCGAGTATAGACGGAATCTACCGAAACAACACGTCTTATTACCGAGCATACACGGAATCTACCGAAACAAACACGTCTTATTACCGAATATACACGGAAGCTACCGAAACAAACACGCCATACTACCAAGTATAGACGAAATCTACCTAGTCAAACACTAATACTACCAAGTATATTCGGAATCCACCGAAACAAACACGTCTTTTCTACCTAGTCACACACTTCATACTACCGAGTATACACGGAATCCACCGAAACAAATACGTCTTATTAATATACACGGAAGCTACCGAAACAAACACGCCATACTACCGAGTATAGACGGAATCGACCTAACCAAGCACTTTATACTACCGAGTAAACATGGTATCTACCGAAACAAGCACGTCTTATTACCGAGTATAGACGGAATCTACCGAGTCAAACACTTGCTACTATCGACAATAGATGGGACGAGTAAAGAGAACATGCTGCACTCTAGTTTCTTAACTGATAACCCGTTTAAGTCTTTGAATTAAACTTAATTTTGTTAAGTAGTTGGCGAGGATGAATTTTGGTACGACATTACTCCGAAAGTGTGCGTTTTATTCCAACAGAGCTTTAATTACAGAATGTGAGCCTAATAAGAGTACAATACAAGTGACGCAAGTGTAGGGGGAAGGTGACTAATATATTGATTGCTGTTTGTAGATTTACTTATCTTCGAAAAAGACCTGATCGTTACGGCTTCAATTAAAGACAGATAATATTTCCTAGAGGACGTCTACAATAAAGGTTTATTTGTAGCTCGGTGTGTGAAGTGATGGCAGTGTAATATGGCCATACCGAGTGAGTACCACGGCTACATACCAAGATATCATTAAATTGTTTCTACAGAGAATTTTAAAAGTACCATTGACAATTGCAGATGTTGAATAATTTATCAACATTTCAGAGAAACACACCTTTTTGTTAGAAGATATCGAGGAGATGACGTGCGACCATTTGCCTTAATATTCATGCACGCTATTATCTAAGCCGGGTACGATCAGGTTTTACACGTGTACACTAGAACACGTGACGATTTACGCGTATTCCTCGACGCCCGACCTAGTGGCTTTTATGTAATGGTCCCGTGCACTAATGGCCAACGTAACATTGTTACAACGACATCCTCAAGAACAGGCTTTCTGGATTCCTATTCTTGTTTATACAAATGTGTGGATTTATTTTAAGAACACATACTATTGTTTTTGTTTATAAAAGCATTATTTAATGACTGAGTGTTTCTATTGCAGGACACACACATCTCCAGGTCTATCGAGAAACTAATACTGATTGATTGATTCATTTGTGTTTCACTTTAAAATTTTAAGAATTTGTTTCAAATTTCAGAATTTTAGAAATTTTAGAAAAAGTATACTGATGGCAGAATTTCGGTTTTAAAATCACAAACCGCTATCGTTAGTTATCGATGAAAACTCTTAGTTTTGTTTACAGGCAGTGAATTCGAAGCGACATTGGACTAAGCATTCATCATGTTATGTAACGGACTTTTAGAAAATATCTATAATTCCAAAATGGCCACCGCACCAACAAAGCTTCAAATTTACGATATCTTATCAGATTCTTTTGTAGATATAACGGACAACTGTCCACCAATTATCCTTTCCTATCCTGATTTCGTCATAGCACGTGTTTAACAACACTTTGAAGCAGAAGGACTGTGGATATATGTATTCAAGACAATGGCAGTTTGTTCTAGTTCCTCTTGTACAATATGGATTGTTCAAGAAGCCTCGCATAGGCGCCGTCATACTACGCAAAACAAGCTTTCTGTTCGGATGAGATAGAAAAATATTTTTCAAAACAAGAATTAATTAGAAGCTATTATTGGCTCTGACGTATATTCATACGTTCGGAAATCAACGCTCCTGTCGTGTAACGGACTTTTTGAAAATATCTACAATTCCAAAATGGCTACCGCAGCAACAAAGATGAAAACATTCTATCACTACTCGAAACCAGTGTCGTTTTTAAGGGTCATGAGTCCGTTATAAGGAGAATTAAGAATCCGACTGAGTGTTCACTTCCTGTTGCTATCCGCCATACCTGCAAACAAGCTTCCAAAACGAAAGAAGCAACGCCTCCTATTGGTCTTTTCTCGCAAAACAGATGTTCGATATCCTTGTTGAGCGAGAGTGGTATATAATTCCTCTTCTTAAAGTCTTTTAATTCCCTTATTGCGTAATGAAATGACATACAACATTCTTTTTTAGCTTTATAAAGTTTATGAAATTGCGCTACACAGTACGTACATTATACACAAATTTCTAAATGAGTAAAGAGTTCAAAACCTATGTCATTTATCATACATATTCGTAATAATTGTGTCAATGAATTTAACATCACAATGTTGTTTATCATATATGTTAATAACGCAAAAAAGTCAACACATATTTATACAACACATTGACTATATAAACAATTAACTGCTTCAGAACAAAAACAAGCACTGTAGCATATATATAAATACTCGAAATGACTGATCTCGTTTTTTTAAGTATATGGGCAAGTTCATCATGGCGGATCAAAGAGAAAAGTATTTTTTTTCTTTGAAAAAAATTCTGGACCATTAGATGGTACTGAAACCTTTCCGTCAGTATACGTACAACATATCTCTGCAGATATCGAGATAATACTACCAGGGCTCAACAGAGGACATTTATTTCCATCAAAGACTTAATAAGCATTGACAAGGAAAAGTCAATATATGCAAACACCACAAGAGTAAGGTCATACAGATCTTGGAAACTAAGTAGACCGGAAATGAGATGACATTGGAAGTGTGTGTACGTTACCAAAGACCGGAAGTGAATGCCTATGTAGATTGCTATATTGTAAATTATAGCTGATATGTTAATTTATTGACAGATAACTGCCCGACAGAAGGAAGAGAACGAATTATCCGAGAAGGGATTTAGAGTATCTTACAATAAAGAACCGGAAGTGGGGATCGATGATGCTCGTCATTAAGCAGTTTTGTGTCACACTTTTGCGGAAGGACCATCCGGAATTCAAACTAGTCAACCGTTCGGAACGTCAAACAAAGACATCATTTCTATTTGAATATTTTATTCGGGTCACGGATTATGGCAATTGCTCATATTTGATAAAAAATGTACATTTAAAGAAGTCACGCACATTGGGGAGGATATCGATTATGAAAAGGAAAGATTTCTTTATTATCTGTATTGGAAAGAACAACGTAGCCACGTGACTAAACACAGCGTCTTCCGAAAGTGAACGCCGATGACGTATATCATACCTGTGTGTACCCTTTCGAGGACCTCTTTTCAGTTTGTGTAATCAGGTACAAGGATTTTTTTTATTTGATTGATACATCGCGCGTCTTAATCAGGTGAAACATACATCCTCCACGTGCTCACGTGACCACGAAACTGATTACTACCTTCCGCTCTGTGTGTCGACTGGCTACAATCTGATTAGTGCGCGCATCTTCCACAGGTGCGAATATATCTCGATGGCCAGACGTCGAGCGGGCGGAAGCTAGGTACTCTTAGAAGTTAAATAGAGGAAAGGTGGACCATGCCGTGATTACTGATCCTATGGCGGTTATAAATCAGACCTATATCACACGACAAAACCAATGTACATCACACGACCTAGTTGTTACGTCAACATGCCCGGTAATTCTGGTGTACAATGACGGCCAATTGTTGGTACCATGAGACATGTAGCTGCGTCCGTGGCACACGACAACGTTACAAAGCTAGAGAGATTGCGTGACAGTTCGACCTTGAAAATACTTACCTACATCGAACAATGTCATGGTGGTATCAATATCGTGGCGAAGTTATTAGTCCCAAGAGAAATTCAGCTAAAACAGACACTGGGAATTTTTTCCTAAAAAACCGTGTTACATGTTTTAATAGGTGGAAGGATGATTTTAATATATATTTTATTATTTTATTTTTAAAAATGTGTCATTTGGTGTAGTTCGTACGTACGTGTAACTGTTGAATCTATGGTAATGCGATTACGTACAGTTATTGTTACATTACTGACTACCGACGGAGCGTGTCCGTTAAAACGAACAGGGATACTGATCTTCCAAAAGTTCAACAGCCGCCATTACCACTATCTTCATCTGAAGATCGATGTTCCTCTTATTTCACTAAGACTTCAAACGGCAATCAGAATTGTTTTAATTTAAAGACTGTTTTGCATTAGAAAGCATACAAAACAAAAGGATGTAAGCGAGACAAGTCGATTTTGGAACTACATGTTAGGTGACCTTGTGTGACCTCTTCACCACCTTGTTTGCAGGGCTGGCTCACCAGATGTTACACCATGCATTAGCGTTAATTAGGAGCGAAAATCAGTGCTTGTCTGGGATTAAATCGACTTAAAACACAGATTGCAGAAGCCGGCGATACACTCTTTGATTAATTAATGAGCCAAAGATCGTGACAAGTGCAGGGTGGTTCTGAGGCGGCCAGGGGGGCGGGGTCACGGCCTCGACATGGAGGTCCTACATCCGGGCCCTCCAACGATTCACAGCAAACAAAATCTTATCCTCCCTTTTCCTTTGATGATGGTGTTGTGCATTAAAGAGTTACCAACTTGAGATAAAATTGAAATTCCTGTTAAACTAGCTGTCTATCAGGCTGCTCATCACTACTGTAACACCTTTTGGAAAGCAGACGAAAGTCTGGTACAGCATCTGTATTGTTATAGAAATTGGGTGGTTGGTCTACAAACCACATAAAATTCACCTATGCAACTTTCGTATTATATAATTATCATCACAATTGGCATCATGGCACACACTTTACACATTTCTTTTATAAAATTTACCGAAGAACTGTATACAGTTAGAATTACCTCGAGCATGGTTTCAACTTATAACCACTCGAAGAGATATTGTCTGATAAATGAGGAATGAAGTTTAACAAGACTACACAAAATGTCCTTGATGTCTGTGTACACGTCATGTAGACTTTAACCAATCCGCACTGAAGATATTTGTTTTAAGAGCGGAAGCTTTCTATTTCGAAGATGACTATCTCTAGCCCTATATTTTATATCAGGTTTCACACACAAACCCCCCACTGACGTATGATACATCAATTAGCTTCGAATAATTAAATTATATGAAGCCCAATTGACTTCTACAGAACATGTTCTCGCTGTGACAGTCATATAACACATATTCGACAAAGGAGCCAAACAGATTTCGATCGACACTCCTTTATCAAAATTTGCACGATACCGATATTTCCGGGTTGTCAACGGCGGAAGTGGGAAATGTATGCAATCACACAGATAAACAACTGGACAATTTTGTGGGTATTTCCTGTTGTGGTACAACTTCTCAGCTACAAGAAAAGTGGGGGTTTTCTGGTCTTTTTGCTTTAGTCAGTTATTTCGCTGTATAAAGTATTGACGGTTTTTTAACGCAACAATGAAAACTGCGGCTCGATAACACATCAAAAGTTTCATGTTATATCGGATGTTTTTTTTATCACGGTCCTTCATTTAATCCACTAAAATATCCTTATAAACTTACTTTTATTTATTGCAAATTTAACGGCAACCAAGAACATCAGTTTGTACGCCTGTAAGACGGCAGAAGTGTGGATATACGTGGAGGTGTTGGACGGCCATTGGTGTTTTATTTGCCAATCGAAGTGTTTGCGAAAATTATAAGACCAATAACCGACCGTCACTAAAACTCTTTAATTAAACCATACACTATGTCTGATGAAAATATAATCCCTTAAGTTGTATTTGATTAGGAACTAATAGCTAATCTGTGCGCGTGGTGCCTTGGTACATTTTCATCGATTATATTTTATAAGATGTCGTTCAATGTCTGTAAATCGTCTTACCAGAATTCGTACCTTTAGTAATAAGTTCAATTCAATTCAATAATTGTATTGCTCATTTATAGTTACATATGCCTGTGACTTGTTTGTATGTGTTCTAGTGCCGCCCACACACAGACTCCAGTGTTAACGTGGCACTATTATACGTGTACGTGTATCGCGTTAACATTAGTTACTATCTTTTAGTATGAGTTTCATTGGCCAACAACACGAGAATAACGTGAGAATGGGATAATTCCTTTGCTTCCTTCTGTAGTTACAGGTATATAAGGACAAACCAGTTACCACGTGCGCATGTTAACTGGCCGTGTCCAGTCGGCGCCGCACCACAAAAACACGTGCATTACGTGCTCTCGTGCGTGGCTCTGTACCAAATACAGCTGAAAACAACTAAAACAGGTTCGTGTATTCCCACATATCAAAATAGTTTGATAAGTATCTTCTGTCTGCGGAAACTCGGAGCACCTGAAGCGATGACGTCACGTAATGTTGCGTGTCGAAGGTAGGTTTTGTAAAGGAATAAAAGATCAATAACAATGTATGTAGAATAGCCAATGAACTTATCGGAGCTGCATTGTCTTCAGGCTCGATCCCTCTGACTCATTATTGTAATATCATTAAAGTTTTAAAAAGGGTCATGTTGTATTTATTGGCTTCAAAGGTTGAATGACTGTAGTAGGTATTAGCTACGGTGAGTCCCGATGAGTCACGGGTGACGGCGGGCCTTTAGTGTGTCTACCTGAGTCAGGCCTTGTCACCAGTCTCCAGGGAGTTCCGGGTGTCTATATAGCCATGCAGGTTTAATTGCAAAAAAATAAACTTTAAACGCGTACATGAATTGGTCGTCTGCCTCAGGAATTGCAAGGTCATCCCCAGTGCAGCGGACGGCAAAGACTGCACTATAGAGCCGGGGACCAACATTGATTAATTTGTCTCATTTTATCGGCCAGTTGATCGATACTATCTAATAGTCTGCTTTCACAGCTTAATACGGAAAAAATAACTCAAAAAGTGTTCGTGTATGAAATAATTAAAACCAATAGAAAATTGCCCTGTTATCGCGACGGAGCCCTTTCAGCCTCCCTGAGCGGCGCGCGGACTAGCGGACGTCCCACTGTATGGCGGGTACAATGTTAAGAGTAAGAGACATGAGTGGTTGGAGCTGGGGGTATGGCGAGGGGCAAGGACGTCTTTAATGAGAATCTCTGACGCATGGCAAGGCCATGTTACAGAACACACGACAAGTAATGTTATGCACGTGCGTGCACGTGGCTCTCACATAATTTATCTTTATCATCAGGCGTACTCTGCTAATAATTTCAGGTTATCTTAATAAAAGATTGCTAAGTCGAACGCATCCCTCTAGTTAGTGGGTTTCAATGAATTACTGTTAGGGACTTTGTCAGCCTGATCACGTTGGTCTATCGACGTCTCGGACCGAACATGGAGCCGCACCGAGAGACGCAGGAGACACTGGTCAATACGATGTACTATAAACTACAGCGAAACCTGCCTGATCCGACCAGCATGCAGGAACAGTATTTCCGTCACAAGGAGACACAAGACATCGGTTAATCCGGTCTACCAGAGCGAAACCTGTCAAAACTGGCCGCCATCAGGAGCAATACTTCCTTCAATAAGAAACACCAAACATCGGTTAACACCCATTTTTAAACTAAAATTCTGTAAAACCTGCCGAAACCGACAGCGAATGGCGAATATTTCGCATTGAATCGTTCTTTCACAATGCCATCAACAATACACCATTGAGACCACCCCAACATTTTGCGTGTGGACAAGGTTCAGGACCTGATGTTCAGGCGACCTGGTCGCACTCTGCCAGAAGTGCTGAGTCACGGTTGTTGTTCCGACTCTCGGTCAAGGATGGTGCGCGATGACACAGTAATGATATCATGCAACCCAAACGCCTAGTTAAATAGTGATTAGGGAGACAGGTAACTGTTGTTAATTAGTGAATCTATTTCCAGAGCTTGACTCAGTAATACTGGCTCCCGTCCTGTTAGTGTACAATCGATTGTTTATTGTTATTAATCACAAATAAGCATGGCCCATTAGGTCACTTATATGTTTGTGGGCCGTACTTTCATTAAGACCATTCATTGATATATAACAAATATAGATGTATATTCACGTTTTTACCGCCCGTCAGCTCCCTTTGTGTAAAAACCAACCCTATGTTAAACATACAAACCTATAGGTCCCAAACAGATAGAGTATAAATCGTGGAGACCAATCAGCCGAACGTTTACACACAAGTGTGACGTTAAATGTCACCCATGATCGTACCGTATCGATCCGCACATGGTAAGTGCCGAGTCTCATTTGAATACACCGATGCTATTTTGTGGTCATGTGACATTCTGGAGGCAATTTGACATGCTCACCCGACTTCAGGGCACTCTTTTCATCATTGTTCATCAAAAGATGAGGTCATAGTACACACATTAGACCAATCGTGTTGGTTTTGAATGAGGAAGTTGGGAATGCTACTTTGTTTATCATTTAGATTATTGCTCATCCGATGATGATGTCATTTCCCCGGCTGTGTAGCTACATGTACGGAAGGACAGGTAGACGATCCGAATCAAGGCAATGGCTCCGGATCAAGATTATCTTAGATTAATTAAAAACTTGACCCTACGGTGAGAAACATGGTGACGTCAGTGCTGATTGCAGCCTGGAATATTAATTAGAAGCCAATGTCAAACACAGATTACCGGATACTCAGATTCTATTTTCAACACTCAGACACATGAAAATGTGTAACATGAGGTACATGTACATGAATTCATATATTAAATTATGACAGGATGGA